>CABHPH010135552.1:0-27169 GCA_902168325.1 Peromyscus nudipes
CTCTCTCTCTCTCTCTCTCTCTCTCTTTCACACACACACACACACCAAAGGGTCATTCCATTCCAAGCTGCCCTTGGCAAACATCCCCCAATCCTCCTGCCTCGGGTTTTCAAGTGTCAGGGCGAGAGGCACATGCTACTGAGCCCCTTTATTTCTACAAAATAGAAATTTCTACCCCTCCTACAGCAGGCACCCTAAGGCCCAGAGACTGGGAGCTGGGAGAGAGGGCAGGGGCAACAGATGCAGGGAGGTCGACATCAGGGATGGGAGGGTGAAGAAGAGCCGACTGGGGGCATGGCCCAGAAGGGCGCGTGCGCACTGCAGCAGGGTGGGGGTAGGCTGCCACGTGGGGATCCCTCACCCCTGAATCCTCTATCTCCCTCGCTCCTCCGCAGACCGACTTCTGCCGCAGGCAACAGAGATGCAGCAGATCTTCAAGAACTTCTCCTCGGGCTGGCAGTCAGCACGTACAGCCTGCGCATGTGCAGCCAGTGAATGCACGTGCAGGCCACCAGGGTGGGTTTCCTTCCTGGGCCTGCGAGACAGCGCCACAGCCAGACCCATCTGCGCCTGCGTGCGGGCCTCATCCTCGAGCCCCAGCTCTGTGATTGGGGAGTGAGCTGGGGCTGAAAGGGGGGGGTTCCTAGTGTCCTAGGAGAAAAGGGAAAGTAGATGGAAAGACAGAAGGCTGGGGCGACGGCTCAGTGCATGCCGGGTCTGCTTTGCGAGCACGACGACCTGACTTGGATGTTCGGGGCCCACGTGAATAACTACAGGTGCCCACACAGCACGATAGCCACAGGGCAGGCAGGATCCTGGGACTCTGGGTGTGGCGGGAGGAGCACTCCCGGAAAGCCAGCATCCGGGAAGGAGAGAGCAGCAGGTGCAGCAAGAGACCACGTGGCAGAGGAAAGTGAAGGCTGAGACGGGGTCGCGTGGCACAGGCCTGTCATCCGAGCTTTCGGGAGGCGCAAGGATCAGGGGTTCGTGACCGAGCATGGAGACGTCTCAAATTCTAGGCCCACCCGAGGCTGTCTCAAACCAAACCCCAACAGAGAAAACAAGCAGAGGAGACAGCTGTCCTCGCCTGTGCTCATCCGCACCACTCGTGACAGACCCAGGTTGGGGCACGCGGGTGGAGGCCAGAACCGTTTTGCTGCTAAGTTTGAGGTCTGAGTGGACCCCGGACCACCGCACCACACTGGCTCTCTGTGGCCCTGTCTGTCCCTTCCACCACCTAAAAATAACTCACTGCCTACCTCCAGGAGGGGACAGGTCTGGGGCAGGTGCATAGCCGGGTGTCCAAGGACCCGGATCCTGTACCCCTAAAACCTTGGCTGGCTGGGTGGGGAAGGACAGGGGGTGCCAAGGGCTGGGGTACCAGTGACTTTGTCTTGGTGTTGCCTTGACCCTCGGCAGGCCTGGAAGGTGTCAGGCAGTATTGGGTTTCCAGAGATGGCGGTCTGTGCGCCCCACGAAGAGCGAGGGCACTGAGATCCCAGTTTGCTATGACCCTGGCATCTCCAGACACTTGGGTTGGGGGGTAGGGGGTGTCTGTCCCTGTCCAGCTTTCCCAATGGTCAGTGGACTGAAGACAGATGCACCCCTGCCCCAGTGACCCAGAGTGGGGGCTCCCAAGGGCACCCCTCTTCACCCAGGTCAGCTCAGCAAGACTTCTCGGGTGCCCTGCAGGATGTGGTGCTGGCCCAGCCTGTGGTGTTGTCTGTGGGAGTGGGGTTGGGGCCAGGCCCCTGCCCCAGAGCCCTGTCCAGCCTCTCAGCTTCTTGGGACACGAGCAGTGAAGAGATGGATTTCCCACTCCATTCCATCTGAATCAGCCAAAGGTGGCCAAAAGGCTGGAACCCCCACATGCTGTGGAGCCCAGTAACTGTTAGTGATTGTTCCTGGCCTCAGTTTCCCCAGTGTGGTCAGACCACGAAGCCTCAGAGCTGGTCTGGGAGTCCAAAGCTGTGCTCCCCAGGCTCCCTTGCTCAGGTGGGTGTGTGTCCCCGTGCTCAGGAAAGCAGCCTCCCACCCAGGCCTGCGGGGACCTTGGCCTCCTGTCTCCCACCCACTTCCAACATGCCAGCCGCAGAGCCGGGTGGAACCTACCAGGAGATGGAAACGTAAACAGAGTGTCTCCCACAGCCTCAGCTCTGCACCCAGGCTCTGGAGCCACACAGGGCCACCCACAAGGCCGAGGCTTCTGATCACACCCATTCCCACTTTGTGCCTGAGCATCCCCAGGGGAAGGACACACACAGGGTCTCATCTGGATGTCTGTGATAGTACCACACCCTACAACCACCACAGGCGTTAGCTGTCATATGCACCACAAGCAACTGAGGCAGACCCACCACCCACCAGTGGGAGGGGGGCAGGGGGCAGGGGGCAGGGTGGGAGGGATGGGAGTCAGTGGCCTGAAGTAGTGTGTTGGGATCAGGTTCTCTTGATATGGCTCAGGCTTCTGGCTACCCACAGCCCCAGAGGGCAAAGTTCTAGGTGAAGACAATGGAACCAAGGCTCTGGGCAGCTGAGATGCCTGTCAAGGGGTCCCAGGTAAAGGGGGCATCTGTCACCCAGGGGCTATAGATGATGACTTTTGGGTGGGATACTACCTGCAGGACCCTGGCCAGCCACCTCACTGGAACCAAGAGGACACACTGGGGACCGTCTGGTACCTCTGGTCCCATTGCAGCTGCCTGCATGCCTTGCAGAAAGCAAGGGACATGCTCCACAAGCGAGGCCTGAGCGTCTTCCTCCAGCGGAAGTAACGCTGGTAGCTCAGGCTATCCCTGTCTAGCTCCTGCAGGTACTGAGCCAGGTCCTTTGGGCTCTGGAAATCATCCACGTGGATGAAGGCATCAGGGGGCAGGAAGCGTTCATAGTTCTTCCTGCTGGGCCCCAGGACCACAGGCACAGCCCAGGCTCCCAGAGCATTCTTCCACAACTTCTCTGTGATGTAATCTGGATGGAGGGAGTTTTCGAAGGCCAGGTAAAACTTGTACCTGGCCAGTGTCTCCATCATGTCCCCTTGGGGAAGCGGCATGTGACCTCGGCCATACACGTCCACACGGAGGTGACTCTGAAGGTTCAGGTAGTACAGCACCCGAGCCGACTTGGAGCTCCAGTTGGACACAGCCCAGGCCACCAGGTCAGTCTTGGCAGACAGGTTGACCTGGGTTTGGACTGGAGGCTCTGGCCACGGCTCCAGCCAGCCATAGGGCGTGAAGATGTCAGAGTCAGCGCGATAGGACATGGTGAGGTTGAAGTGACCCTCCAGGTCTGACAGCCGGCTACAGTGGCTGGGCGACTCCATGCTGAACCACACCCAGCGCTGGCCTGGAGGCCTTGGCTGAGGAGGCAGCTGTGACCTGGGATTGGCGCTGACTTCACGGTGGTGGATGATGACGGCATCTGCTTGGGGGTACAGGCTCCGGTTGGCGGTCAGCTGGCAGTCGGCCGTGCCTGGGAGCATCTTGGAACAGGGGGACAGAGCCACTGGCTTGTGGAAGGGCCATGTCCACAGTAAGATGAGGAGGGGTCTGGGGACAGGGGTAGCTGGGGTGGAGGCTGGTCTTGGGGAGCTACCAGGAGCTGGGGGGCCGGGTTGGTCGTAGGACACTCGGATGTAGGAGAAGAAGCAGAGAGCCAACAGCAGCTGCAGCAGCAGGCCTGTGAGGCATGGACGCCAGGGACACTGTGCCTTGGCCGCTCGAAGCGCACCCATGGCCTGGGGACCTGGGAAGAGAGGGTAATAATAGGAACCGGAGGTGCGAATGTTATTATTCACGCGCATTTTAAATTTTCAGAAGGGTCCCGTGTAGCCCAGGCTGGCCTCTAATAGCTAAGTAGCCAAGGATGATGTTAATGCCTGGCCTCTCTGGCCTCCATCTCCTGAGTGCTGGGGTGACAGGCAGGTGCCACCATGCCCAGCTAAGTCTTGATAGAAGCAAAGAACCAGATACCCAAGGACCTGACCCCTCGGGTCCTCCTCCTCCTTAATGCTGGGAGAAATATCCCTCTACTTGGGCTGGAGGCCCCAGGAAAGGTTGCTCTCTGGTCCCACCTGGATTCCACCCTTTTCTTCAATTTCAGGGAATATAGAGCTGGTAGAAAATCTCACCGAAGTTTCTGGAGTTTTGATTCTAGGATTCTGGCTAGAAGGGGTAAGACTACAAGTTTGAGGCTGTATATGAAGTCCCATATTCATCCAGTAAATGAATTTCACTTTTGGGGACCTCTGCTCTCCGAGACGCACCATCTCTGACCCATGCAGCCCTGGAACCATCCATCTTAAAAAGGGGAAACTGAGGCTCAGAGACAGGCATGCATCTAGCCATGTACACTTCAGTCACCAATGACCCAGACCTGCCATTCCCCCTGCCCCAACTTCCTCCACTTACCAGTTAGTGCCCCAATCCACAGACAACCCAGGTCTACAGGATGATGGGATGCCATCTTTGGGTGCCTTCTAACTAGGGGAGCACAGAGCCCTTTCAGCATGGCTGTTGGGAGCTCATAGGTCAATGTCAGACATCTTCCTTAATTGTTCTCTGCCTTACCTTTAGAGACAGTCTAGATGGTCCAGTTGACTGGGGTCCCAGTGATCCTCCTGTCTCCACTTACCCAGCCCTGGGATTTGAGGCATGTACATATACAGGCATTTTTATGTGAGCACCAGGGATTTGAACTCAGGCCCTTATTCCAGGGTGGCAAGCACTTTACAGACTGAGCCAACTCCCCAGCCCTTATTGGGGTGATATTGGGTTCCCCAATATATCGTGCACCCTAATAAACTTATCTGGGGTCAGAGAACAGAACAGCCACTAGACAGACATAGAGGCCAGAAAATGGTGGCATTCACACCTTTAATCCTAGCCTTCTGGAGGCAGAGATCCATCTGGATCTTTGTGAGTTCAAAGCCACACTGGAAACAGCCAGGCATGGTGACTCACGCCTTTAGTCCCAGGAAGTGATGGCAGAAAGATATATAAGGCGTGAGGACCAGGAACTAAGCCTGGTTGAGCTTTTCAGACTTTTGAGAAGCAGTTCAGCTGAGATCCATTTGGATAAGGACTCAGAGGCTTCCAGTCTGAGGAAACAGGATCAGCTGAGAAGTTGGCAAGGTGAGGTAGCTATGGCTTGTTCTGCTTCTCTGATCTTCCAGCGTTCACCACAATACCTGACTCCAGGTTTGATCTTATTAATAAGACCCTTTAAGATTCATGCTACATCTGGTGTCCAACGTTCATGATACGAATTCTCGAAAAAGCTACTTGCTTATGGCCTTGCGCGCCCCAGCCACAGACCCGAGCTACCCTCAGCCAGTTGTGGTGGCACACGCTGGTAGGATTTACTGAAGGAGGCAGAGGCAGGAGGATCCTGAGTTTGAGGCTGGCCTAGGAGGGAGGCTTGCTAAGGAGAAGCTTCGGCCTGGGCCCAGCCACAAACGGTGGTGGTGGGACCATGGAGGTAGCGGTTGCTGCTCCAAGTTGCTGGCTGCTTCTCATCGTGTTGGTGATGCTGCTACCTGGGATGAAGGGTTTACTGCTGCTTGTTCAGAGAAGAATTGCCAGGACCATTGTGTTACAAGAAAGCATTGGCAAAGGTCAGTTTGGAAAAGTTTGGCAAGACAAATGGTGGGGAGAAATTGCTGTGAAGATTTTCTCTTCTAGAGAAAAAAATAACGGACACCGGGTTTGTTCTTATTAATACGACCATTTAAGATTCGTGCTACAAACCCAGAAGGACAAACATGGTATGTACTCACTTGTAAGTGGATTCTAGATATAAATCAAAGAACAATCTGACTGCAACCCACAGAACCATGGAGGCTACATAGCAGGGGGGACCCTAGGATGACTGTGGCTTATAATAAGTTTTGGTTTTACTCAATTACTGAGCAAGCCTCAATGAAACATTTCACTATTAAGATAAGAATTTATACTGTATCAAGCTGATAATAGAAAAATAAATTAATTAATTTTAAAAAATAAAAAATAAAAGAAAACTTTGAACTAAAAAAAAAAAACCAAACAAACATATTTTGCTAAAGTAAAAAGTGGGGAGCTAGGGGCTCATCATTCCTCTCCACATTCTATTCTTTCCCTTGTTTTATATATTTAAATTTTTTATCGGTGGATTCTGCTGGAGTTTACCGGTGGATTCTGCTGGAGTATTCACTGCAGATAAGCACTGGAGAGCTCCTGTTGCAAATCACCCTCTGGAGCGATGGAAGGATCTTTCTACTGGCACTTGGAGGAGACCCGATCTGGTGTTGGTGTGGGCCCGGGGTTCTGCTTATGTCTTTCCTCAGGACAATGAGGTTCCTCTTTGGGTTCCTGAGCACTAAACGTGCCCTGTGGCTGCTGCTGAAGCCCAACATGGCAGAGACCTATTGGGCCTTTGTGAAAAACTCTCCCCTTCTGATGCCAATGGGGATTGAGAGCCCAATATGGCCAGCTTTGGCAAGCATTAACGTAAGCCTAGGAACTGTAGCCATGCGGTTGGATTCTCCAGAAGGTGATGTATGATAACTGCTTTTTCAAGTATGTTTGAGAACATGTCACCTAGACACCTTGGAGATTAAGGATAACCCTGAAGGTCACTGACCTCCATTTGTTAACAGTAGCATGCCAGCTAAGCCTTTTCATTTTCACAATCCTCTTCAAGCTGGTGTAGTACCTACTTTTCAGGAGTGGCTCTGTGCAACATTTATTGGCCTCCTGAAATTCATTTAGCCCCCTTTGAAGATACCTTAAAATTTATGTGCCTGAATGTAGCCATTATGAAGCCATTAGTTCTGCTCCTTATGAGCTGCCTGTTTTTTCTTTATGGTTATTAGTTGTTCTTTTGCAGAGCTGCCAGCTTAAGTTGTGCTGGGATCAAGAAAAGTGGACCTTGGCAGTTCGTGTTCCTGGAGTTGTATCCATGCCAGTGGATGCCCACACGCTCCAGAAGAGAATCTGACATTGCTGCTGCTGTTGTTGCTGTTATAGCAGTGGCAGCCACTGCTGCTACTGTTTCTGGGATTACCATTTCATAATTGGTTACTACAGCTAGCACAGTGGAGACCCTGGCAGCAAAAGAAGCTACCACAGTTAGTTAATCTGTCATTCTATTGGGCATGATAAATTTAATTCAATAGTTATATACATTTCAATTGGCTTTGAAATTTATAAATTTATAAACTCAAGTTCCATTTGCTTTTGGGATACCATCTTACAAGGACTCCAATTTGCAGTAAGGCTCATTAAGGAAGGGAATGGCTCAGTTGCCTTTAGCCTACTGGGTGGGTTAGGACTTCTGTTGGTCTTTTCTGTGTCGAACATACAGATTGCAAGCACAGTGCCACTTTGAGATCTTTGGCAGCAGTTAACTCTGCAGCTCACACACGATTGAGCCTGCATGATAATGAGTATTCAGAGATGGGTAATGCCTGGGGGGCGCTCACCAACCTAAGACAGAGCTCCTGTGTGGCCTGAGCAGGCGTCTCCATGACGGGTAAGGTGATCTGCTGACATCCCATGCAACCTAAGTCAGAAGCTTGTTTTTTAGTATAAGGGGGGGGGAACCTGTGGGACCCTGGCCCCCATTTTGGGTAGCTGTTGCCTTGCTTGCTGACCTTGACCTTGATATCCTCCCTATGCTAATTCCCTGCCGGGTTCCACCCTCCTGAATAATTAAGGGAAGTTCCTTGTCTGTGTATCCTGCATATTGGGCATTAACAGCTTAGAAGCAAGATTGTAAAACATTGGTAGTGAACTTCTGCCCTCCGGGGTTCTCCCATTGTGCTGTAAGCCTGTATTTAAGACCTCGTCCCTCCTTCAAAAAAAAAAAAAAAGATTCGTGCTACACCTTATCTTTTGGATTTTTGAGATAGGGTCTCATGTAGCTCAGGCTAGACTTGAACCCATAACAATCTCCCTATTTTGGCCTCCTTGGATGCTGTGGTGTTCCTTCCTCCTTGCCTGACTCAGACTTTGGGATTTGAACTTGAACCATCCTTGCATTCCCACAGCGGCCACACTGTGCAGGAGCAAGCACACTGAGCAGTGTGTTCACAGGGGCACTCTTCAAAAAGATGGATTAATTGATTGATTGACAGGTCACGCTATGTATCCCTGGGTGGCCCTGAATTCTTGCTCCTCCTGGCTCAGGTTCCCCAGGAAGCTGCTCACCAGCATGCACTAATACACCCAGAGCTTCACTTTCAAAAATGCTCCCCCCCCCAATGACATTTAAAATTTTTTTAATTTGTAAGTTTTTTTTGTTTTTTTTTTGTTTGTTTGTTTGAGACCTGTTCTGAGACCAGGTCTCTCTGTGTAGCCCTGTACATCCTGGAACTTGTTCTGTAGACCAGGCTGGCCTCAAACTCACAGAGATCCGTCTGCCTCTGCCTCCTAAGAGCTGACATTAAAGGCATATGCCACCACACTGGACTAAAATTGCTAAAAATGTTTCCCCATGAAATAATTTTTTAGAACCCATTTCTTTCCAACAGTTAAAATTTTGTTATCCTGTCCCACGGAACTTAAGCTGTCAACGCGACACAGAGTCACCTAAGGGAGCGTAGGGGAGTCTCCGTAGAGGAATGTCCTAGGTCAGATTGGCCTGTGGCCATGTCTGTGGGGGATGGTTGGTCTGGGGTCTTAATTGATAGAGGAGGCCCCAGTCCACTGTGGGCAGCACCCCCCCCCCAATGCAGGCCATCCTGGGCTGGGCAGTGTTCCTCCAAGTTCCTGCCTCAGTTCCTGTCTTAATTCTATTCACGATGAGTTGTAAGACAAACAAATCCTTTCTCCACTAAGTTGCTTTGGACAGAGTGTTTTACAACAGACACAGAAGAGTAACTAATAGAATGCCTAAAGTGTAAGATACATACCGTCTTGCCAAGTCTTTATGTAAAAGAATTCGAGGTCAAAAGGATTGACCCCCATCCTGAAGGAGAGAAACAGCTCCTGCCAGTTGGCATCTGACCTCCACACACAGGCCATAGCTGCGTGGACACACAATAAATTAACTAATGTAATTTTTTTTTTACAAGAAAGCACTGGCTTTCCCAGGTGATGGCGGCACAAGCCTTTAGTCCCAGCACTCGGGAGGCAGAGGCCAGCCTGTTTTACAAAGTGAGTTCCAGGACAGCCAGGACTGAAAACAAAAAGCAAAACAAAGCAAACAAAAAAGGAAATCGAGAAAGGAGTGTGCACTGGCGGGTTGATAACTTTCTCTGTGGGTCACATGTGGGAATATCGTTGTGAGTCTGGAAGACTATGGTGCAGTTTAGGGAACTGAGAAAGTTCTGGAGACAGGAGGCCAGGGATGGCAGTTGGTAACAACCTCATTGCCATATCTCCTCACTAGGGATTCTAGGCGGGGCTCCACCCTGACCACGCCCCCAGCCCCTCACTGGGGCTCTAGGTGGGGCTCCACCCTGACCACGCCCCCAGCCCCTCCCTGGGGATTCTAGGCGGGGCTCCACCCTGACCACGCCCCCAGTCCCTCACTGGGGATTCTAGGTGGGGCTCCACCCTGACCACACCCTCAGCCCCTCACTGGGGGATTCTGGGTGGGGCTCCACCCTGACCACGCCCCCAGCTCCTCACTGGGGCTCTAGGCGGGGCTCCACCCTGACCACGCCCCCAGCCCCTCACTGGGGATTCTGCGTGGGATTCCACCCTGACCATGGTCCCAAGTCCTTACTGGGGTGTGTGTGGGGGGAGGTGCTCCATCCCATAGTCTTCTTGTTTACATTCCCTGTCCTATAATTTGAACTGCAGGTTTGTGCGCTGTAAATCCAGGCAGGTGGGTGGGTGAAGGATGAATTAGTGTTCCAATCTGGTCTCCTAGCAAGGTATTTGGAAAGAAAGTAGCGTGACAAGTTGCCCCTACCTTGGGTTGGGTGGGTCCCCTCAAGTCACTTGCTGTTTATTACTCTGAGGGATTATGTGTCTCAAGCTAACAGAGTTCGGTTTTTACACCAGTGTCGCACGGTCCTGTCCTGGGCAGCCCTAACCGACAGGGAATTATGACTTACACAAGGCACCTGAAGAGGACAGACAGAGAACAAAGAAGGAGGGTCAGATCCCATCCACACCGACCCCAAGTTATTTTCCCTAGAGCCGTGCATGGGAAAAGTCCACTTTCCTGCAATGGAACAAAAGTCAATAAAAACAAAGCAGGTAACAAAAGAAAGGGAGACGCCCTAAAATGGCAACACACTCATGATCCCAGCACTCCAGACACTGAGGCAGGAGGATGGAGCATTCATGTTAACCTGGACCTCATCTCAGAACAGACAACAGAGAGCGAGGGTAGGGACTGTGGCCAGCGCTCGCCCAGCACGGGGAGCCCTTGGGTTCTGTCCCAAAGTCAGGCGTGGTGGAGATAGAGGCAGGACAATCAGGAGTCAGGGTCATCCTTGGCTACATAAGGAGTTGGAGGCCAGCCTGGGCTCTGTGAGACCCTCAGAAAGAAAGAAAAAAACAACAAACAAAAAACAAATCAGCAACAACTGGAGACACATGGGAACACCGCCCATGGCTTCTTTGTCCTCTGAGAGAACACAAAGGCCGAGGGCCAGGACGGCCTGTGGACTGTATGATTTCTAGTTCAGCCCTGGGTCGATGTAAGGTTTAAACTCCCCTGACTCTGTCCCTGGAAAGTCAGGGACACTCTCCCTGCTCCGCAAACCCAGGTCCACCCGGCCTCTGCAAAGCCCCTGCCTGTGAGCATGGGCTACCGACTCTGGGCTGGATAGCTCTGTGAGCCACCAGACCCTCCCCATCTGGGCTGGGTGAGGCCCAGCAGCAACAGGAATAAAAAGTAAGCAAGTTAAGGGTAGACTAGAGGAAGGACAGGCTAAAGAGGTCTCTCCCAAGAGAAGTGCTCCGGAGTGGGGCAAGCAAAATGGTCCTCCCAAGTGGCCTTACCTGGAGCAGAAAGCGGCCGCAGCCCACAGCACCAGCTCTTGAAAGGGAAGAAGGAAGTAGGTTGCTATTGTCTCCTTTATGCTTCCTCCAGATGACCCAGCCCATTTTTAGGGCTACCCCCAGCCACTTGCATCAGCTTCCAGAAGAATGATGCCCTAAATTAATGTCCCACCTATGCCTTTGTCTGAGACTGCATGCCTTAGAGCAGGCCTCTGAATCACTAGTTCCCTAATAGAGTGCCAAAGTGGGTGCTCAGGGTTCCCGGACCCCTTGTCTGAATGAAAAAGAGGGGGGCAAGAGAGCCTGCGCAAAGGCCCAGACGCAGTGAAAAGTCCGGAGTTCTTTTAGCAACTGTGGAAATGTTGTGAAAGCAGATCCCCATGACAGCTGATGATGAAGCTGGAGCGGGTCACGAAGTCACCCTCTAGCACAGGGCAACGGAGAGCCATAGAGGTGTCGGGCAGAGGGATGATCTCGTGGGCTTGCGGACTCAGTCGACGGGCTGGGCAGATGCCGGACTGGGCAGATGCCGGGGCGATGGTGCAGGAAGGTCATGTACTTGTGACTGTAAAGCCATCGTCTCCTTCTGTGAGTTCTCATGGCTCTCAGGGGAAGCTTTTTTCCCCCTCTCATGGTGGATGGAGAATGTTCTGGAAGGTTAATTTTTGAATCAGAATCTGTCCTTTCTTGGGGATGGAAACCACAGGCTGAAGTCTCCATTCTACCAAGTTGCTCTGCTTTGTTGGTGGATGTCCTGGGGAATTGGTTTGCTGAAGGAAGTGACTGCCCTCTCTGAGGCTGGATTAGTCTGTGACTCTTTACACAGAATGACTTCTGGGCATGATTTCTGAGTTGTCATGTCACCATGCCCTAGGCCCATGGCCAAGCATTGGGTAAGTGAGCTTCGGACTCAGTGCAGCCTCCATGTGTAGGTACCTCTTTCAGGGAGCCTCCCCAGACTGATGCCCCTGCCCTTCCAGCCTTCTGAGTTCCGGGGGTGTCTGACGGCTCAGGCTGCTTCTCCTGGCTGGGCTGAGGACAAGACAGAAGAACCGGGAAACGCTGGATCGTGTTTCATAGAATAAAATGAATCATTTATTTGGTTTTTCAAGACACGGTTTCTCTGTGTAGCCCTGGCTGTCCTGAAACTCACTCTGTAGACCAGGCTGGCCTTGAACTCACAGAGATCCGCTTGCCTCTGCCTTTGGAGTGCTGGGATTAAAGGTGTGCGCCACCATGGCCCAGCATAAGTAAAATGAATTCTAAAAGCAGGTCTCCAATGGCACACTGGAGGGCTCTTGTCATTTAAGATGTCTGTATGTGCAGTTGCGGCTTTCAGCCTGGCTTTGGGTCACCGAGGCAGCCAGAGCTGGTCTCTGTTTAGAGCTTCTAGGGCACAGCATGCTAAGTCCAGCAGCAGGCCTCTTGTTGACATTTGATTTCTAGATGTCCCCCAAAAGCCACAAGGGGAGCTTGGCCATGGGGCTTGGTCCCAGCATGACTTCCTGCCCCAGAGGCGGTGCGTGGCGCCCTCTAGATATCCCACCCACCTCTGTCAGTAAAGGGCTCACTCTCATTTGACCCACGGCCAGATGGATTGTGGGGGAGGGGCGCTGGGGAGCACCACACTGCAGCACCCAGGTGTGAGGGCCCCTAAGGCCCCCGGGGCAAGAGGCGTTCATCCATCAGCAGGTTGCTGTGGGGTGCGGGCTGTGGTGGGATCCAGCCGGCTCCGGGGCTGGCAGGAATTTTCCACACTCCTAAGCCCGACCTGCTGAGCCTCCTGCAGGTTGGAAGCCCCTGGGTGCAGCCCTGTGCAGTGATGAAGGCCAGACTGCTAGTGGCACCATGACACTCCGGGGGGTGGGGGGCAGTACCCTGACCCCAGGCTGAGCCCTGATTCTCCTTTGACTCCTGATCTTGGGCTGAGCCCAAGTTTTAATTGAGCCCCAACTCTGAATCTCAATTGCAGATAAGGGGAGGCTTAGGGTTCAGAACCCTGGTTCCATCGTGCCCCTTCTGACCCCTCCCAGAGAATGCCATCTGTCCATGGAAACTAGGTAGCAATGACCCAGCAGCCCTGTGTGTGAATGACTAGAAATGAACCCCACAGTTCTTTGTGTACGTGTGTGTGTGCATGAGTGTGTGCCTGTGCATGCATGCTCCTGTGTGTATGCATGACTGGAAATGAACCTTCAGCCATGTGTGTGCATGTGTGCGTATGTTGTGTGTATGCATGTGTGTGTGCGTGCCTGGAAATGAACTCATAGTCCTGTATGTGTGTGTGAGTGCGTGCATGTGTGTGTACATACATGACTGGAAATGAACCCACAGCCCTGTGTGTGCATATGCGTGTGCAGGACTGGAAATGAACCGGTAGCCCTGTGTGTGTGTGTGTGTGTGTGTGTGTGTGTGTGTGTAGGCCAGAGGTCAGCCTCGACTGTCCGCCTCGTTGTTCTGTCTTGTTTTCTGAGGGTCTCACTGGCCTGAGCTCCCCAGTTCATCTGGGCTGTTTGAGCGAGGAACCCAGGGGCCCTCCTGTGTCCTCCTTCCCAGCGCTGGGTTATAGGTACACACGCCTAAGTGCAGCTTTCTCCGGGGGTTCTGGAGATTCAAACTCAGGTCCTCAAGCTTGGATGGCAAGCACCCTGCCCGGAGTTGCCCCCCAGCCCTTTGATGGCAGGAAGCACTTCGAGGGTCTAGCCTGGCTTCACACACCTCTCCCCTGAGCACCCTGCCCCCGCCTCAGGCTGCCGCCTCAGCCACCGCCCTGGGATTTCATGTCTACAAATCACCTGTTGTGTGGTTTCTTTTCAGAAATGTACTGCCTGGTCCCTCTCGTGCCCACCTTGATCACACAGCTGGGCAAAGAAGTCAAGGACCCGAGAGGGTCAGAGGGACCAACCACTGATGTGACAGGGCCAGGCCTTGGGGTCAGGGGACCCCGCCCAGCATTCCTCCCGAGAGTGCTGTGGGCCCAGAGGCTTCTGCAGACACTCTCTGAGCGAGAGATGCCATTGTTCAGAAGGGGGGGGGGGTCCCTGGAGAGATGCCATTGTCCAAAAGGGGGGTCCCTGGAAGTTCCTTCCTCAGGCCCAGGACCAGCTGAGACCAGCTTCCAGGAGGGGGTGGGGCCATTCACGTGTTCTGAGGGTCTTGGCTTTCATCAGGTCCCCAAGTGCCTCCCTCAGCCCCAGCTTACAAGCCTGATGGGACTTTGATTCCTGAGACCTCGGGGGCTGCAATGGCGGAGGGGTCTGCTCCCAGGCTGGGGAACGTTCACCACCCTGTGATTCAGGGTGTGGGGATACAGGACTCTCAGGCCCATGCCCGTCCCCCGTGGACCCAGAACCTGCTCTTTCCCTGCTGTTCAAGCAAGCCCTAGTCGTGGCCTCCTGGGCCCCTCCCCGCACGCCCGGAGCCAGGTGTGCTGTGTGGGTGGCTCGGGAGCCATGGGTACACAGGAGCTGGCTCAGGCCTGGGGTCACTGGTGGGCTTGCCAGTGCACCCCAGGCCCCCCACGTTGTCGGCTCTCGGGGGCTCCTTCTGGCTTTCCACCTGGGCCAGGTGAAAATGTACCTCTGGCTTCCCTGCGTGTCCACTGTGAAGGCGGGGAAACTGAGGCCCAGAGAGCTCTTGAAATTCACCACTACCCATCCTAACCCATTCTCCCTCGGCATTGATTTTTTTTTTTTTTTAAATTTGTTTGTTTTAGGGTCTTGCTGTGTAGCCCTGGCTGTCCTGGAACTCACAATGTAGACCTGGCTGGCCTTGAACTCACAGAGATCCTCCTGCCTCTGCCTCCCGAGTGCTGGGATTAAAGGTGTGGGTTACCACCACCCAGCTCCCTAGTCATTCTTGAGAGTAGCAATCCCCCCAGACCAGAGCATTCTAGAACATTCCAGAAATCCTCATGCACAGTCCTAACCCTGAAGCCCCTAACAGGCGGATCTGTGCTGAAATCCACATCCATCTGACCTCAGGTCTCTGGACTTTGGGGTACAGACCTGTCTCTGGAAGCTGTGGGGCATTGGGGTGGTCCCAGCTCTTCTCTGAACCATACCCTGCCTAGTTTGCAGACAGAAACAGAGCCCGTGCCAGCGCCATCTGTGGGGATGGGGGCTTTGTAATTATCCATCCACGAACCTGAAAGGTCTTCACACATCTTCCTACAGAACTGTGCCCATGAGCCGGAAAACACTGCCTCTGTGTCCCCTCTAGAATTACTGTTAAGAACTTGGCCTGGCTGGGCAGTGGTGGAGTACACCTTTGGTTCCAGTACTCAGGAGGCAGAGGCAGGAGGATCTCTGTGAGTTCCAGGACAGCATGGGTTATGTAAAGACCCTGTCTAAATAAATAAATAAATAAATAAATAAATAAATAAATAAATAAATAAATAAAAGCTCAGCCTCTCTCTGCCTTCCATCCCTCCGGGACTGGGGGCGGCGGAATGCAGCCGGAGTCGGGGAAAATCCAGGTGACAGAAACCTGGCATGGCCTCGTCACCCGCCCCCGGCCTGTCCTCACCCCGGGGCCCCTGGCACGTCGGGGTCTGCCTGCCCTGGCACCCCAACCCCGCTGGGTTCACGCAGCTTAAGTTTCAGCTTGTGGTGGGCGAGGAGGCGGGCCAGGCACGCTTGATTTCCAATTTCTGGAAATAAATGTCACCAGGCCATCTTTTGTCAAGTAGAGGGAAGAAATTAAATAAAAAAAAAAAGGCGGGGGGGGGGGGAGCCCCTTGCCAAAGAGTGTGAGAAGAAACAAGACCTGGTAGGTGCAGGGCGGCTGGCAAAGAAAATTCCAGAGACTGTGCAGGGCCAGAACAAAGAAGCCTTTCTCTCTGGCAGGTTTTGGGGAGTCGAAGTGTGGTGGTTTGAAAAGTTAAAAAAAAAAAAAAAGTCAAGAATTTTGCCAGAAGGCAAAACAGCTAGGCTGTGAGGAAGAGGTTAAAAAGCACAGTTTTTTTTCAGGGCTTTTATTTGGGGGACTTGCTTTTTCTAGGACACCTGTCCCACACTCGGGTAAAAGAAAAAAAGCTAGAATGTCATGTTAACAACCTGGGCAACAGGCCCAGCGCCACGGGAGCGTATGGAGATGCCACGTGCTGAAGACACTCTGGAATTTGTCCCCGTCCGCCCTACCATCCCATTAGCATTCTCTAGAGAGCCATAATTTCCCCTCCCTGGACTCTCAGCGTGTTCCGGAAGCCCTCATTTACAGCTGGAATCCACCTGCCAGCTACTGAGACTCAGCAGCTCAGCTGCAGACCTCTGTCCTGTCCCCTCCCAAGTCGGCATGGTGACAGGGCCCGAGACTGTCACTGTCAGAATGGGAGAGGAGCTGGGTCTGAGGCCAACCTCCGTTCAGACCCTCCCAGGACCCTCTGCTTCTTGTCTTCTGACCCCAGGACATTTGCTCATGCCCCAACATGCACAGTGAAGCCTCACGTTTCTTCAGGGGCCTGAGGCTCAGTGGATAGAGCACTCACCAGCCATGCATGGGGCCCCAGGGTCCATCCTCAGCTACAGAGCAAGCTGGAGGCCAGCCTGGGCTCCATGAGAGCAGATTTACAAAGGGAAATTATGCTCTCTCACTCCCCAGTGTGTGCTCCTCCTCGGGGCTGCATCCTAGTCCATCATTTAGTCTAGCTTGCCCATCTCGCCGGCTCCTTTGTCTCTGTCGTTGGCAACTAGAGTGTCCCCTGACAGAATTGGAAGTACACTGAACGAATGAATGGATGAATGAATGAATGCACTGGCAGCCTAAGCTCGATTCCAAATCTTCCCCGCCTGACAGACTCTTCCCCCAGACCCGTGGGGTACGACCTGGACCCGCAGGTCCCCAAAGGGACAGTGTCTGAGTGGGCTGGGACGGGCGGACGGACTCTGGGCCTTGCAGCGGCCTCAGGTGAGCCGGGGCCCCCGGGGTGACACGGTGGGGACACGGGTTCTGGACAGAGTCCTGGGTGGCAGGCACAGGCAGGCTGGGCCAACAAGAATGAATAAACAGCGTCTTTCCGCGGCGGGCTGGGGGTGGGGGACGCTTTGAACCTCCAGCTTGGCTGGGGATGTTTGCACAAGGCTGGCAGCCAGGGGGGTGTCATCAGAACTAAAATTAGCCTGTTTCCCGCTCGGCCCCTCCCCGCCGGCCAGGAGGGAGGCCGGGGCCTGGCGGGGCCCTTAAGCAGCGCGCTGTGTGGCGGGCCAGACACCAGCATAAATCAGTGTCATCTACCAAGCCACCCGGTGTCGGTACAGCTATTGCTGACCTGTTATTTCCATTTGACAGACAGGGAAACTGAGGCATAGAGACAGTAATGCGCTCAGAGTCACGTGGGCTCACGAAGTGGCAGAGCCCGAATTCGATCCAGGGTCCGTAGGCTGCGGCCTCGCCTTTGACAGCTCCCTAAAGGCTGGAGAACCAGAGTAATGTGACCTGGGGAGGCACGGGGCCCTCCGCCCTGCTGGAGCGACTCTTCAGAAGAGGGCGACAGTAGAGACCCTTCTCTCTGGTGAGATGCGGGCTAAGGAACCCAGGGCCTCAAGGGACCCGCCCCTGACCACGCCCCCAGCCCCTCACTAGGGATTCTAGGCGGGGCTCCACCCTGACCACGCCCCCAGCCCCTCACTGGGGGATTCTAGGCGGGGCTCCACCCTGACCACGCCCCCAGCCCATCACTGGGGATTCTAGATAGGGTCTCTACCTCTGAACTTGAAGCTCAGCAGCTTTGAGGTTTTCTGGGCAAATTCCCATAGATGCGATGGGGCCTCTGCTCTGCCAGGGTCCCTAAGTTTCCTGTCCTGTGGCTCAGCTCCAGGTCGCCTGGAGAAGGATGTAGAGGCTGTGTCATGGAGTCGGTCTGCTCCAGTGTGCACACAGTTACATCCTTAAGTTCCCACTCAGGCTGGGCCCCCAGGAGCCGCAGTCTTCGGCAGACAGGCCTCTGACTCCTCCCGAACTCCAAGTCAGGCAGCTGCAGCTCCTGCAGTCATCCAGGCTGAGGAAAGGCCCGAGCCGGGTGTCGGGGCAAATACCTGCCATCCCAACGGGAGGCTGAGGCAGAAGGATGGCAAGTTCCAGGCCGGCCTGGGCGCCGTGGCAAGAGCCTGTCTCAAAACAGAAAAGCAGGCCTTGGGGTGTTTAGTGAGAGCCGCTCAGAGGGGCCTCCGAGATGTCAGTCAGGTGACCGCTGATGGACTTTCCAGGTGCCTCAGAGACCAGCTGCGTGGGAGGGGACAGCGGGCCACCCTCACCCCCAGCCTGTCAGTCATGGCCTCTCCACATTGCTGGTGATTTATTCTTAATAGGGGTGGCGGGGGCAGGGTGGGGGCAGGATGGGGGCAGGATGGTGGTGGGGGGCAGGATGGTGGGAGGCCCACTCCTGCAGCTGGTGGCTGGATAATGGGGGTCAGAAGGAAGAGCACAGGCCAGGAAGGGAGCCCCTAACCACCCTCAGAGGACCAGTCTGAGACCGGAAGTGTCCACGCCCCCTCCCCACCCTCACATACAGTTTCCTTTAACGCTGAGAGACCAGAGATGGCCTTTAGCTGTCCCCAGACCACCCTGATGGGGACCAGGTCTTGGACCCCTAGTTGCCAAAGGGGCTGCTGTGGCCCCGAGTGAAGCTGAATGTGACAGCTGGGGCATTTGGATCTTCACAGCTGTGCTGGGGACTTGAAAGAGACTCGGCCCAGAGAAGGACCTGAGCACCTAGCACCCAGGGCTCTCCTGAGCAGCCAGCCGTTCCCCTTTCTGTCCTCAGATCCATCTCTCATGCTATTTCTCACCTTTCCCTCTTCGGCAAACTCCTACACGTGCTTCAACACCCGCTATTCATGGATGTCTGAGTATGAGGGTATGAGTGGGCAGAAGCACTGTGGTGCCAGTCAGATATCCTGGCTTTCTCTCTGTTTACTGTGTGACTTTAGGAATGTGACTATCCACCTCTGAGCCTTGTCTTGTCCCAAAAATGGCATAAAAAACTCATGGCCTCCCGAGGGGCTCAAGTAACAGTTAGGCAAAGCTCGAGAGGGGCCACGGGCGCCCTGCTGGGCCGCCGGGGGAAGGACAGCGGTGATTCCCCACACAGCTCATTTGCTCCGACCACAGGACCCCAGTCACACTCTTAATATTTACCCAAAGGAGGTAAAAACTTGTGTCCACACCAAACCCCGATGTTTGTTGAACCACTTGGGACTTGCAAGCAAGCCCGATGATGTCCTTCAGGCTGGGCATTCGTTGGTGGCACACACGTGGCATCTCGCCCGGAGGTGGAGGCAGGAGGATGGTGAGGCCACACAGTGAGACTGGGTCTCAAAGAGCAAGAGCATGAACAATGGTGATGACAATATCTGCATGTCCTTCCCTGGCTGGATGGAATGGACTGTGGTACATCTGGAAAATGGAATATTATGCAGGTCTAAACAAGGGGCCAGCGGGCACGAAGACTAGAGGAGCCCTTTAAATGGACAAGGCAGGGTGAAAGGAGCCGCTTTGAAAGGCTGGGAGGGTGTTGGGCTGGGGGGACACCGAGGATTTTAGGGTGAGGATATTTCCCACCACCCACACTCACAGGCTCTGGGTCAGCCAGGCCTTGGTTTCTGACAGGTGTTGACACTAGCCATCAGTGGCAACAAACGTTCCCACTCGTGAAAGCTGGGGACCTGCGTGGACAAAGGAACAAGGACGGCGATTTACGGGAACTTTATCCTTGTGGCTCAGTTTCTCTGTAAACTGGAAACCCGCTCCCTAATTAGCACTTTACAGGTTGTGGGCACAGGGCAGCTCCCCAGGATGTGGCTTTAATGAGGGTGCAGGAGAGCACACTCAAGGGGGCCAGAATAGTATACTGCCATTAAAAAGAGCAGGTGGGTCTCCCTGTGCCGGGATGGAATGGGGATAGGGTTGAGGATAGAGGAAAGGAAACACAAAGCAGCCTGGAGCAGAAAGGGGACACCGGACTGGTGGCCCCCGAGACGGTGGTGTGTGTGTGTGGGGTGATGCTGAGGTCTGTTCTCAGCAGCTTAGGAACCTTTGGGGTAGCTCAAGTCTGTTTTACCTATTGAAAAAAAAGAAACAACCGTAAAGCACATTTTAGACATATAAAGACAAGCCATTTCAGCTTTCTGCTTCTTTAATGAGTGGGGTCTGCAGGTTTCCAGCCAGGCAGACCCCGGGGAGGCTGGGCCCCTCCGTGTGGGCCGAAAGCCCCCCCCCACGCCCACGCCCTGGCTCACACCTTCCCTGCTCAGGTTCAGGGTCAGAGCCCACACCCCCACCCCTCCCAGGCTCCAGCCGACCACCCAGCACTTCTAGGAAGCCCTGGGTTTGTGTGGGCCGATGAGGGGGAACGGCTTGCTTCAGAGAGGACCTGGGAAAGGGGGCTGTTCTGTGCCTCAGTTTCCCTGTTGACAATGACTCCCTCTGGTTGGTGGGCTGGTGCTGCCCCCTCCCAGGGGGGCTTTACTAAGATGATATTTTCATGTTTTTCCTTTGATCTTTTCTTTTTCAGAACAGGGTTTCCTATAGCCCAGGCTAGCCTTAACGTCACTGCAACAGGGGACCCTCCTGACTCCATCTCCGGTGCTGGGACGGCAGGTGTGCTCCACCCCTGGCTGATGGACCCCAGGACCTTGGCGTTCTGAGCCCTCGGCCTGCTCTGTGGGGGACACACCTTGGCCTGTCCCATGTTCACAGCCGCCCAAGCCCTCCTCACGGACCCACCCCCACCTATGGACTCAGGCACTGGCCGCCCACCCTGGCCAGGCTGCCGTCCTGCAGGACCCAGACTCCCACATGCCCCGGCCCTTGAAAACCACGTTGATTCAGTGTGCTTTGTGCCAAGGTCAGGGGACAACCTGCAGGAGTCTGGTCTCTGCTCCCAACCGTGTGGGCTTCAGGGATCGAACCCGGGGCACCAGGCTCAGCAAGAGCCTTTCCCCTTGTTTTTTTCTTTGAAGATCTATCTTTATTATCTTCAATTACACGTGTGGTGTGGTGTGGTGTGGTGTGGTGTGGTGTGCATGCAGGTACCCACAGGTTCCCTGCTGGGGTTAACAGGCGGCTGTGAGCGGCCTGAGGAGTGTGCTGTCAGCCGTGTGCCCAGGGCCATGTGTCCCCGGCACTGTCCTTACCAGTTCCGTCTCACTTGCTCATTTCTCTCACTGCTGGACAAGGCGGGACCCTGGGCCAAGCCCACATCTTAGATGAGCAGCTCAGGCCTGGGTGGCTCTCCTGGCTCACCCACCGTGGCCGCCAGCCATCCTGAGCCCCACTCACTCAGTCACTCCATGTGTCATTATTTGAGCTTGGGCGCTGGGGCAGAACCATCTGTGTAGCTGACAGAGGCCGGCTCCACCACCCATGAGAGGAGAGAGAGGGACAGCTGCCTGTGGGGATGAGGGATGCTTCAGCTGAGAACCAGAGGAGATACACAGAAGCTGTAGGTGCCAACTGGGGAAGAGCTACTGGGCAGAGAGTGGGCTCACCATGTGCAAAGGCCCCGGGGCTGGATGGAGCTGGCATGCTGGAGCAGAGGGAGCAAGGGACAAAGAGGGAGGAGAGAGGAAGAGAGCGGAGCAGACCCTGTGGGCTGCAGGGACGACTTGGGCCTTGGTTCTAAGGCAGAGGGCTATGGGTAGAGGTGAGAGTCCCGAGCCACAGTTCAACCCTTGTGCCCTGCTGATGACACTTTTGTGGTTTACCAGCAGAGACACCACTGCATTACACGCGGCCAGGCTGCAGTTCTTCTCTCTGTGCCCACGTATGTTGGTTGGGTGTATTCTATGAAAGGGTATGTCCCAGCATCCCCAGCACCTGCTCTGGCCTGAGGATGACCTTCTCTTCCAGGCCTTCAGAGAGCCTGTCTTGATGGTCCCCACTGCTCCAGACGAGAGGATGCAGGACATTCCGGATGGGGGGCCTCTGTGTGGGGGTGACGTCAGCCCCTCACTGGCTAGTAAATGTTTATGGCCAATGGGGCCTGGGTTTGGGGCTCCCTGGAGCCCGGTGAGCAGCCACCCCATCCTGCCCCTTTCTGGGGGTCTGGACTGCAGGCGGGGGGCCTGGCAGGCCACTCTAGCCCTGGCAACTAGCCCAGAAAGGGCTGGGTGGGTGGTGTGCAGAGCCGGCAGCACCCTGGAAGGCAAGAGGGGAAGCAGAAAGCACTGGCTTTGAACGGCCCTCCTCAGGCCTGGGGACGGTGCAGTGGTGACCAGTGGGCAGGGCAGCACTAAGCCAGGTCCTGGTGGAACCCCTTCTGTCCCTGGCACTCAGGCAGGATGGAAGGGAAGGGAAATGGTGGCCATCCTGATCCATTCAGACTTTGGTGGGGACACATCCAAAACCAGGAAGCCGTGAGGGACCTGCTGTGACAGAGGGAAGTCATTCTTCCCGTTTGCTGGAGCAGAGGCGATGCTCATTGCCAGTGTTGAGAGACACAGCCAGGAGCCCAGCCTTCAAAGCCCATCGCAACTCCAGCATTCTGGGGGCTGAGCTCTGTGTACTTTGCACATCTTAGGGTAACCCCATCCTTTCTCAGGAGCCCCAAGTCCAGCCCAAACAGCCCTGGAATTGCTGCAGGGAGGCAGGGGACGCATGCCAGTCTGGGCCTCCAGGAGGGCAGGAGATGCGGCCCCCCAGCAGCGAGTGCCCAGGCCCAGCAGCTCCCCAGGCAGGACACAGAGCTTGATTTACAGCTGCTGTGGCCTGCTGGAGCCCGCCGCTTCCTCCACGGTTGCCAGGAAGTTCAGCCAGTGCTGGGCCGGGCGTCGCCAGCATTCCGGGGCCACCTAAATCATGGGGCTGTCAGGTACTGGGCAAGGACCCTGCAAGGCAGGGCTTGGGCCCTGTGTCACCTGGCCAGGCGGACAGACTCCATCCTGGGCCTGGTGCTTGCGGCAGCCTGCATGACAGGTCAGCCCATCCAGGACTCTCTGCTCCATTGCCCAGGAACTTGGAGTAACCGGTGTGTGGGCCCGGCGTGTTTTCCAGAAGTTGTTGGCTTTGAGGGCAGGCCTGGGAGGGGGTGCCGGCAACGTGAGTGTGGGGGTGGCCAGGCTTCCACGCGCTGGTGGCTGGCCGTGGGAACGTGAATTGTGTCAACGCAGCTCTCAACCCCAGCTCCCTCTGGCCCCAGTGGGCAGCTCCTCCACTGCAGGGCCAGGTCAGTGGCCTCGGTACACCCATGCTGGGCCGGTGGGCAGGCGTGTGTGGTCTTCTAGTCATCTCCCTGGCTGCCTCTGAACTCTGTGTGTCTGTCCAGTGCAGGACTGGACCTCTGTCATCTCATCTGCATGTGTACACACACACACACACACACACACACACACACGAACACACGAACACACGCATGCACACACACACACACACGAACACATGAACACACGCATGCACACACATTGCCAGCACATGGCTGCAAGCAAGTCTCCAGGACATGTGGGCAAAGGGACACACAGTGTTTATTTGCCACGGGGGTTCTGCTCACATCTTGGGACTAGAGAAGTATTCCCAGCCTTCCAGCTTGCCGATCTTAAACAGGGTTGCCGCGGTGCCCATGTATACACAGCCAACAGCTGCAGTGCCGTAGCTGTGAGCTGCGGAGAAGGATGGCATTAGGTACAGGTGCTCGAGGTGCGACCCTGGAACCTCCCGAGGGGTGGGGTTTGACAGAACTAGGCGTCTTCAGGGACCTCTAACAGCCCAGCAGTGGAGTTTTGGAAATGGGGAAACCAAGGCCAGGCTATCCTGTACCAACTATCCCCCACTCCAGCCTTTCCCCATAGTTGAATGGAGGGCCAGCATGGCTTTCCCCTGGCCAGACCCCAAGGACCACACAGAGTACGAGGAGGCAGCCTAGGGCTGAGCCCAGTCAAAGATGGGCTGTGGATCAAACCCAGACCTCACAAGGCCCCAACTGGGAAGGGATGGCTGTATCAGTTCCCAGTGTCCACATCCAAACAGAGGGATGGGCGGGGTAGCTCTCTGCAGGGCCCTGGCTCCCCCCACCCAGGAGACAGTCACCAACAATCTGAGACACCGGGTGGGGTGGCAGGGGCAGGACAGTCAGGGGTCACCACTCAGACATCCATGAGGAGGGGGCACAACATTTAGACGGAAGGCACAGCCTGTCGAAGGCCGTGGGGCAGGACGGGGCCTGGCACACTGCAGCAGCCAGGGCAGGTGAGAGGTCAGGCCTGGGCCTGCAGCACTTGGGCCTGTCACAGGGTCCCCTGGTGCTTAAATGGCAGCAACTGCCTCTGTCTTGCGTGGGACAAAGAGTGAGGAGGCTGAAGTGATCAGGGGTCATGCTCTACCCCAAGGAGGCGGTCACTTACCACGCGCTCCCAGGGTCAGGCCCGCGGTGCAGCCTCCGATGAAGTAGTTCAGGGGGTCGTCTGGCTTCTCGCGGATCTGGGCACTGGCACAGGTGGCGAGTCCAAACATAGCTCCGACGGCAGCTGTCAGGGGCAATGGCGGTTGGGGAAACTGAGGAAGCGTGAGCTAGCACCTGCTTGCCCCTGTGTAGACAAACCTGGGTGCTACCACTCTCTGCCTTCTGAGCCCCGCCCCCCGTAGCTGCCTATCACCCAGGAAGAATGGTTGTCCCGGACGCGGATGCTAGCTCACCCGCAGTGAAGGTGTACCGGCCAGCCCTGGCCACTGCTTCCAGGTGGGTGTCTGCGGGGTTGAGCACGACGCTGTAAGCTGAGCCTATTGCGCCTGTGGGGGGAGAGAGGGTGAAGGCTGCTGGGAAGCTCTGCCGGGACACAACAGGAATCGAACCCAGGCCCACCGATGCTAGGCCGGAGCCTAGGGCCACCTCTTGCCCCTCCCTGACCCAGGGCCTCGTGCCGTCACCTGCAGTCGCCACAGAGCCTCCTCCGCTCCCGTCAAAGGCCACATTTTCCAAGGGGTTGGGAGCTGGGCCTAATCCAGCTTGGCAGCCATCCGGCTCAAGAGATGCCAGACCTTCCACGTGCCGGCGGCTTGGCCCAGACGTGTCCCCACACCTGGCTGGCTCCATTCCTCCCACGCCCACCCTGCTGCCACACCGTGGGTCAGCTTTTCCGCTCCTCCACGCCCTGCTGCCCTGTACTTCATACTTCCCACCATGGTTTTATAACTCAGCCGAGCCCGGGTGGGTGCTGAGCCAGGAGCCCAGGACTGGGTGGATGGCGGGGCATCCCCAGTCCATCACCCATAGTTCCCTGGGGCAGCAGACACAGGTTTCCTACTACTGGGAGACTGATGACAAGGGCTATCATCACTCCAGGCTGGACGGACTCTGCCCTGCTACTCCCTGTCACGAAAGGTGAGGCAGCCCCAGAGGCAGAGCCACCAGCCTGGTATGCTGGCCACGGGTCAGTGGGTCTTGCCTCTCAACCATCCTCCAGCCTTAGGGGATACGCTACACACGCCCTTCCTGGGGAGCTCTGGTGAGTTCCGAGCTGAGCACTGAGCACCCACAGATCTGGACTCTCAGTCCCAACACAGACTGAGGACCCCAGTGGGGCCTCAGAGATAAGGAGCTGAGTGCTGGGCTGAAGGGCAGGCCTGGACACAGGGACCCTGCTGACTTCACCGACCACATGATGAGCCAGTGGTCACAGACTGACCCCCCACACACCTTCTCTAGCTGCTGCCCCTATGGCGACTCTCCGACGGCCCGGCACAGGCAGAGCCAAGCCTCAGCACCACCCGCAGCATGGGAGCCTCCAGGAGCAGCTGCGCCCACCAGCCACCCACTCCTAACGGGTGCTATGCCACAAGGCAGGAATTAATTCATTCATCCACTCACTGAGAGCCTGCAAGGCCTCATTCATTCATTCATTCATTCATTCATTCATGAGTTCCCCAAGTTGTTAGACCTCTTGGGAAGGTAGGTTCTCTGCCCTGCAATGTCCCCTTAGGGGAGCCAAACAGGAAACAAGTCCCCCGGGGGGATGAGAAGCCTGGGGACAATGGAGGTGGCATACAGGGAAGATTGCTCAAGTAGCCACAACTGCCACCTCCTCCCTCAGTGGCTCCCCAACGCGGACTTCTGGCAAGGGTCCTCTTACGCTCAGCATCTACCTGGGACAGACTCCAGCCCGGCCCCACAGTACACACACTCACCCTCCAGCTCCAACACCAATGTTGTGTCAGTTTTAAAATCCCCGAGGTCTATGGCCAGATAGTGGTGGCACACGCCTTCAACCCCAGCAGAGGCAGACGGACCTCTGTGAGTTCAAGGCCATCCTGGTTGGTCTACAGAACAAGTTCCAGGACAATGTACAGAGACCCCCCATAACAACAAAACAAAATAAAAACAAACAAACAAAAATTCCCCCAATCATCTCACCCTACAGCACTTGCCTGGTGGGAGTAAAGCCTTGGCATACACTTGTGAATGAGGCCTGTGGACACACTGAATGCATGAATGAGGCCTGGAGGGTGCAGAGTGAGTGAATGAATGAATGAGGCCTGTGGATACACTGTGAATGCATGAGTGAATGAGACCTGGAGGGAGCACAGTGAGTGAGTGAATGAATGAATGAGGCCTGGAGGGTGTAGTGAATGAATGAATGAGGCCTGGAGGGTGTAGTGAATGAATGAATGAGGCCTGGAGGGTGCACAGTGAATGAATGAAAGAATGAATGAGACCTGGAGGGTGCACAGTGAGAGAATAAATGAATAAGACCTGGAGGGTACACAGTGAGTGAATGAATGAATGAGGCCTTGAGGGTGCACTGTGAGAATTCCAAATGCCCAAGGTGACCCCATGGCACCCCAAAAAGATGGCTGACACTCCTAACAAGTGTGTCCCATCAGGAATCTTCCAGAAGTAGGTGCTCATGGTGGTGCTCGCTTTTGTTTTGGTTTTTCAAGACAGGGTTTCTCTGTGTAGCTCTGTGCCTTTTCCTGGATCTCGCTCTGTAGACCAGGCTGGCCTGGAACTCACAGAGATCCGCCTGGCTCTGCCTCCCGAGTGCTGGGATTAAAGGCGTGCGCCACCACCTCCCGGAGGCAGAGGCAGGAGGATTTCTCTGAGTATCAGGACAGCCAGGGCTACACAGGGAGATCTTGTCTCAAAATAATAGTAAATAAATGAGTATCTCCTGTGGTGGCGCGCGCCTTTGATCCCAGAGCTCGGAGGCAGGGGCAGATGGCTCTGAGTTCGAGGCCAGCCTGGGATACACGGTGAGACCCTGTCTGAAAAACCTCAAGACAGACACAAATAATAATAAAAACAAACC
>CABHPH010135553.1:0-31338 GCA_902168325.1 Peromyscus nudipes
CATAACCTCTCTAAGTTCTGTCTTTCTTTCAAGCCAGAAAAAAACAGCAGCCAGAAGTTCACTATGGTTATAGCCTAGTAAAAAACAAAAGTGCAGGCAGAAAGCTGCAGCAGGGACAGCTTCCCCAGAAGGTGAAGAGACGGGAGGGGCTGCTGGTGAGAAGGAAGCAATGGAAGCTTTAAAAATGCTCTCTGCAATGAGGGAGGCAGGGCGTGTGTTCCTAAAAATCTCTCTTCTAAGCTTTGTCTCTTCAGGCCAGTAGAAATCCCTCTGCAACTAGAACCTAGGCAAAGGACTCAGGAAAGTGCAAACAGAGAGCCAAATGGGGCAGGCAGGCAGGAAACTGCTGGTATGGAAGAGGCAGGAAAGTCAGGCCTCTCGGCTGTGGCTGCAGCTGAGGCATCGGGGCTTTGTTTCTGGGTGGGCATCTATCAGAATGAAAAGGTTGCTCATCATTGCTTTAACTCAAAGGTCCCCTGAAAAATGCAAACCCTCTCTGTTAGCGTTTTATCTTCGCTTCTAACCAACAACTGAGAAGCGGTTAGCCAGCACCCCCGAGTTTGAGTGCATTCCAAGGATACTAGGGTTCCTGCAGTTGTCAACAGCTTCCTTGAGTGTGGAGCTGAGGCAGGCAGATTCCTCCCTGATGGGAGGGGCTGCTGGCATGGAGAAGGCAATGAAGCCAAGCTGCAGCTGCACTGCCGAGTCGGGGACACTGATCTGGGGAAAGAGCGAGCCAGGACAAGATGGAGAACCATCCAGGAGAAAAGCTCTCTTCTCATATCAGGGAAAAGACATTTCTGAAGAGCTTTGTTTCAAGCACTTTCGGTTTCCCCCGTTGACTCCCAGTAAGCAGAGGCAGGGAGAAACAATAAGCCACTGAGTGCATGCGGACAAACAAGGAAACTAGCTCAGGAACTAGGTCAGGTGAAAGGCCTGATTAGGGAAACACACCTGTCCTAATGTGAGCTTAGGGATAACAAAATCCTCCCTTGACAAAAAAGCAGAAGCTTGATTTCTGAACACAAACCACACAGACCCTGAAAACAGAAACAGAGAAGGGACAGATTCCTCCCCAAAAGGTGCAGGACCTGGGGAAAGCTGCTAGAGTCTGAGGTAGATTCAGGAACAAAAGCTCCTATCTCCAGAAGCAGCTAGCAGAGGAACAGAGAGTCACAGCCTGAGGCATCTGAAGCTCTGCATCTGGGAGGAAGAAACAAGCAAGACTAGGTAAAGATCTATCAGGGAAAGTCTCTCTGAGGGAGCTGTAGGAAAGCTTTGCTTTAAGTGCTTCTGTTCCTTTTCACTGACTGGCTGGGCAAATGAACAAGCCCTGAGGGAGTTTTGGTATCAGGTATGCCAGCCTCTATGCACGCTAACGGGGCAGATGTGATTCTGATCTGGGGCCAGTATCAGATGAAAGAAAAACACCTGTTAAGGCCAGCTCAGGGAGAATAGAAATCTTTTAACTCAAGAAACCTCCCGTACTAAAGAAAGAAGCTCGTTTGAAAGCAAGCCTGGTAAAAGGGAACCAAAAGTTGACTCCCGGACCCAAAAAGAATTATGGGAAATGGAGTCCAAAAGGTAGCTCATAACAGCAGGCTGATATACAGAAATGCATTCTGGGAAAGGTAGTTTTTCCACTAAAGATGGCAAATTTGCCCAGAAAAACTGTTTTTTCAGCTTGAAAAAAAGCTCATGGTAAACTAAAAATTCAGCCTTTAAAAAAATTAAGAAGGAGGAAAATTGTCTGAGTTTGTTGAGTGTCAGCCCCAGTGAAAAACTGTAAGGATACAGAACTCAGAGCTGTGCTGCTTCTGGCTTTACAGGCTCCTTTGAGAAAATGCCTAATATTGCCTAATAACTGCGCAGAGTGTTTTTTATGGTAGCTGGATGACAAAGAGCTACCTATAAGAGCAATGAAGTCACAGAGAAATACATTAAGCTTTCAAGACAGTCTAGCAGGGGAACCTGCTAAACGATGTAGGTCTGGAACCCTACTCCAATTTAGACAATTTTCTCCTGATGGGAAATTGACTGTTATGAAATGACTAGCTGAGCAATTCAGAAACAGAACATTCCTTACAAGGTTTTTCTTCTCATTCTATTTTTGGGTTTGAAATGAAGTCCAAAGAATATTACTCTCTGTCTTGTTGGAAGATAATGTAGCATCTCTTCTAAATGTTAAGAAATCTTTTTAAAATCACTTCTAGGTGTTAAGAAATCTTTAGGTGTTTGCTAAGTTAGATATTTGCTAATGGTAGCCCTATAGAGAGTTTGCTTAATATAAGTTTGTAAAATAGATCTATAGAATTTCTTTAAGACATGTAGTAATAAGCTTGTAAGAAGTATGATAGTTGTAAATGTAAGTTTAAATAAGAAGTGTATAAGATATTTGCTAAGGTAGTTCTACAGAATTTCTTTAAGTTTTAGGAATAAAGAGGCTTACGTTAGACAGGTATAATAAGGTGGGATATAAGCTTTAGGTCTTAGAACATGGTAAAGGTTTAATATAGAGATTGTATGGTGAAGGAACCTGGGGGCATCCATAGGCGACTGTAAGCTGGCAGTCTGAGCGGTTTCAGAAACTCACGAAGCCACTAAGAATGGCTTACGCCAGAGCCAGCACAACAATCATGGCCAGGCATCCGCAGCTGAGACCCACAGAACATCAACCCAGTGCAGAAAAAACCTGAGTTAGCAGCAAAAACGTTGTAGTTTCTATTTGATGGCTAATAGAAAGTCTGTGTTGACAAGACTTTGCACCAACCAGCTCTTGTGGAGCTAACAGTTTTCGCTCTGAGGGAAAAACTGCCATAAAATGCTACTGTAACTACAAAACATCTCTGGACTGAGAACGAAAGTTGCAGAGATGCTTGTTTGAACTGAAATTGTTAACTGCAAAAGGTTTTTGGTTGTAAAACGTTTCTTCATATTTGGAAGTGGAAGTCTAGTACCAGAATTCATTTGAACTTTTTGAACTTATAAAGAGATAAAATTACAAAAAGGTTTTGGTTATGGGTTTCTTCATATTTGGAAGGCTGGTACCAGAATTTGAATTTTAGGACTTAAGAAATGAATTAGACAGGAGTGATTTCATTGCAATGGGACAATTTTGAATTTACTTATGTATATAGATTCTATCAACATTGATGATTTATGGAACTGTTTACGTAAAAATGGAACTGCTTAAAAATGGAACTGTTTAGAGAAGTTTAGAGTTTTTTTCTAAAAAATTATAAAGAAAAGGGGAAGTGTTAATATTCCTCAGTCTATTTAATTTAAAAAATATTTTCATGTTACTTGAGTGAATTAATGTTATGTTTTGTATAGTTCTATTAAGAAACTGTTTTTGAATGTAGCTTTGTAGGTTGAATGTAGGTTTGTAGGAATTAATAGTAATGTTCATGTTAGAATTATTATGTTAACCTATTGATACTGATGCACCATGGTTTGGTGAAGTTAAGGAAGTGTTGTTTAAGTCTGATGTCAATACATCAGAAGTTCATCCTATGTTTTGTTAGCAAGAAATTCAAATGCTTCTATTAAGAATTTGCTTTAAGTTGTAAGATTAAAAGAACTGTAACTATGTATAGCAATATTTATGTTAGAATTATGTTAACCTGTTAATGTAAATGATGAAGCTAAGGAGTTTTTAAGTTTGATGCAATTGCATCAAGAGTTTTTTGATTTAAAGGGCTTGATGCAGCTAAGATTGCTATAGTCACCTTAGACCCATTCCAAAAAAGAATGCCATCTTTATCATCTACTCCTATACTGGGAGGTGTGACAGCTATGGAGAGTGCTGTTAGCTCTTAATGGGGAGTTGTTTTTTATATATTAAGAAGGGGGAACCTGCTGGAGCCCATTTTTAGGTTTCCTAGAAGCTTTACCCAGCAGGTCTGCATAAAGAGGATGACTGGACCACGGGCCTGAGTACAGATGTCTGAGATGGTCTGCACTTGGAAGGAGGTCTTTTGCTCTACCCTTTGGCATTCCTTTAAATACCCTAGGGCAGAGACAGTCGAGGCCCGATGGATTAGGATCCAGGCCCTCGATTCTATCCTGTATTTCCTATCTTTTTCTCTCCCCTCTATCCTTCTAACTAATATTTCCTGCCACTTCTACTCAAGAGTACTCTGGGGAAATGTAGGGGTGAGGGATGGCCCCACACATTTTACACGCTTTTTTTTTTTTCTTTTTAAAAATAAACCATTAAGTCCAGTTTGTGCTTCTCATATACTCATGGGTGTAGGGTCACACCCTTAAAGAAAACTGACTTTCCAGAAGCCATCAGCTGTCAATAACGATTTAGGAGTAGGAGCTCACGAGGACCTGTCCCTTCATAAGATGGGTTTTACTTGGCTTATACTATCATGATATGTCATTTTTTCTTTTCTGAAAGAGAAACAACTAAGTTCACTCTTGTATCTGCCTTCTTGAAAGTATGGAGCACCATGTGTTATTCATATCGTGGCATATTTTCAGATAAATCCAAAACCATTATAAAGTCTTCCTGGGATTTTTCTTCTATAGCAGTGTAATTATTCCCTTGGGGAAATATAAATTTTCTGATAGCTATATCAAATCACAGAACACACTTCTAGCAAGTTAGCTATTAAAGGGGAATCCATATGATATGCTGAAGACAGGTTAAAGAAACCATTCATTACTAACTGCTGCTAACAAATCAATGAATTCACTCAAGTTCTTTCAAAAGTATACTTTATATCACTAATTAAATAGTATCTTTGGCCTAAAGCCCAAGAATCTTACATCATATTAGCACTTGCTTAATAAAATGTTGTGATTTTTCAACTGTTTTTGGAATACCTTCTTAAATAATTCAGAAGACTAAAAGTAAAAAAAAATAAAATAAGAAAAATTTAGTATAACTTTCCACTTTATATTACAGAAGATAAAGAATGATAACATAATAAAGGAAATGGAGGCATAAATACATAAACTTCTTTAAGTTTCACTCAAACAATGAGGCAAACAGTCAAAGTTACCTGTGTCACTGGTGGGCTCAGATGTGAGTGGTTTTGGAGCTGGAGTATTTTTGGGTCTGGCAGCAACCTGAGACGGGGATGAAGGTGCGTTTTCTCCATTAACTACATGTGAACAGCATGAGTTGGGAACAACAGTATTGGTTGGTACATGATTATCTATTCCAATAGTACCTTCAACAGCCAACCTTTAAAAAGAAAACAAAATTCTAACTTCAGTGCGTTAAGTACAATAAAACAATCTGTCAGCAGAGTTTACATAAAATTTTTTTACTGACTTTCTAACATTAATTAGGAGTGCTAGACAGAGGAGAGAGAAAGATACCACCTGCTGTTAACACACTCAACTACACTACCTTTGGTTGTATGTGTCCACACTGGCAGACACACCAAGTATGCTGAGTGTATCTAGGCCTTCAAACACTGTTCAAATTGTGTATTTTAAATAAGAATATTAGGCTACTTTAAATGCTCTGAGAGCAACTTCAAAGGCTCATGAAATTATATGAAATGTCCAAAAACTAATCCTAACCTTGGAATTGTATTTAGCAGTGAAGACAAATAAGGTATGAACAAAACTTCCAGATAATTCTGATGTCTGTATCACTCCTCAGCCATCCAGTATCAGTGGATTCTAAGAGACAGAAGTCCTTGGGAGTTCCCCTGACACCACAGGACTCATTTTTAAAAACAAGATGTGCTATCATAAAATAAAACAACAGTTTTGGTGGTTTTGTCTTAAGACAGGTCTTCCTAGAAGGGCCAGGCTAGCTTAAAACTTGGTGTGTAACTCTGGCTAGCCCTGCCTGAACTTTCAGCAATTCCCTCTGCCTTTCAAGTGCTGGCAGTACAGGCATGAGCAACTAAGTACAACGCAGGATTAAGTTTTAGGTAGTAGTAAAATAAACTCCTTTAAAATCTAAAACTGGCGGGCGGTGGTGGCGCACATCTTTAATCCCAGCACTCGGGAGGCAGAGGCAGGCGGATCTCTGTGAGTTCGAGGCCAGCCTGGGCTACCAAGTGAGCTCCAGGAAAGGCGCAAAGCTACACAGAGAAACCCTGTCTCGAAAAACCAAAAAAAAAAAACAGTGGTGGGTGGGCTGGAGAGATGGCTCAACTGATAAAGGCTAGGCTCCCCCCCCCCCCAAAAAAAAAGGCAGTAGTGAGTCTCTGAATATGGTAAGCAAATGCTCTGCAAAGGAATTCTACTCCTGAGCCTTTTTCACAGCTTCTGTTTTGAGACAGGATCCCACTGAGTTCTCCAGGCTGCCTCAAACCTGCTCTCCTCTTGTTTCAACCTCCCAGTATCTCAAACTGCGGGAGTGTGCCACAGATCTAGCTTGTTCAAGTGCTCTGATGAGAAGCATGCGATAGCAATTAAGAATAATGTTATCAGTAACTGAGCAGCATCAAAAAGGTTATACTTTGCCCTTTATTGGCATATTTTCCCAGATGTACCAAGTCAATTATATAAGAATATATTTTTATATTTTTGGATTTTAACTCCACCATATTTGAATTATTACATACTCTCATTCCATCTACATGTTTCAAATAATCTTTTAATCATCACAAAATGTGAATGGCAGGTTTTGAAATGGCAGGATGAATTCTGTGGCCATAATCTGTCAGTCATTTATCTTGTGAGCTACAGGAAAATGCCAAATCAATAAGGTCTCCTTCCCACACTACTCACTCTATTAGCCAATAAATTGTAAATACTGATTGTGAAAAGACATTTTCAATAAGAAAGGAAGAACAACCACACTCCACAGCATAAGTGAATAGTTAAAACATTATGCTATGTAAGAGAAGCATTTGTTTACAGAAAATGGCCAGAACAGTGATTTTCTTATGTTTTAGATCTTAATAAGCTATTACTTTTAAAGTTTCTTTCCCAGGTACTCGGCAAATAGCATCTTTATATTTAAGCTTTTAAGTTTATATTTGTATTTATTAATTTTTTTGATATAGTGTCTTTTAATGTATCCCTGATTAGGCTTTTAAATTTTATGATAAATACTAAATTGAAGTTAAGAATTAAAACTTCTGCCAGGCAGTGGTGGTGCACACCTTTAGTATCAGCATTCAGGAGGCACAGCCAGGTGGATATCTCAGTTTGAGCTTCAAGGCCAGCCTGGGCTATAGAGTGAGTTCAAGGACTAGGATTGTTACACAGGGAACCTTGTCTCTAAATGCACCCCCCCCAAAAAAAAACCGTAAACTTCTAAATAGGGTGTGGTATGTACCTTTAACCCCAGCACTTGAGTGGCCGAAGCAGGGGGATCAGAAGTTAGAGGTTATCCTCAACAGCACAGTAAGTTTGAAGTCAACCTGGGCTACATAAGATCCTGAATACCCCTACCTCCACCGCATAATATAATCGAAACAATCAAGAAACTGAAGCAGGAAGGTCATGAATTTGGAGCTAACAGAAAATAAACTAAATTGAAAACACAAACTTCATGCCTGGGAAATATTATAACATGTTGCCACAAATAATAAAGTAAAGAACTCTACCCGGCAGTGGCCCGTGTTGAAGAGTCTCCATCTTCGTGTAAGGCATCACCATTCTGCTGTATTTCTGCTAAACATCAGGAAGGAAAACAACTCAGTTTCTACGTATCTGTCAATTTTCTTTACTAATTTAAAAACATAAGCACAGCTTACTGGTTGGAGAAGAGTTGTGGTTTGTTAGATTTTCTTGCTCAATCACTAATCCATCAAGCACAACTGTCAATTCACCAGTTTGCACTATGCCATTCTTGTTTTCCAAGGAAAGTTTTAATAGTTCTTTCACTTTTTCTACTAGAAAAAAGAAAATTCTAATTTAAAAACATTTGCCACATACAAAAACATGTTTTAGAGATAATTTGATTCAAGAACTGCTGTATTTCAGAACTTGACTGCTGCATTTGGAAGTAATTCTTTGCATGTATATCTATGGACCTTGCATTAAACTACAATAGGAATAATTCCATTCTGGACAGTTTAGTGACTCTTCGTCCCAAGTGCCACACTTTTATCATCATCTTTAATTGCTTCCGTGCACAGTATAACCTTCAGAGGATACGCTAATACTATCCAGATAATAAGTACAACAGCTGTGCAAACTTGTTTCTGAGCAGGAGCCCAAAGTCCCATGGATGAAGCACAATTTCACCCTGAGAGTCAAGAGTCTTAGTTAACAATTCCACCTCTGCCACTTACTAGCTATACAGAGCTAAGTTATTCAAGCTTTAATTAGCATCAGTTTCCTCACTCTTCATTACAAAATGGAACAATAAGAACACCAAAAATGTGCATGCCTTTAATCCCAGCACTCAGGAGACAGAGGCGTGAGTTCAAGGCCAGTCTGGTCTACAAAGTGAATTCCAGGACAGCCAGAGCTACACAGGGTTTCGAAACCCTGTCTCGAAAACAAAACAAACAAAACAAAACAAAACACCTCAAAAAGGAACTTCAAACCCAGTGGAGAATCATAAAGACCTAATTCAAAACAGCACAGGAAGTTGTAGCACCACACCTGACACAGTTGGTAATGAATAAATAGAACATACTGTGATGACAGCCTGATGTTTCTTATGCAAGGCCAAATACTTCCCTCCCATTAAATCTATTCTGATTTAAATGCCAAGCCACTTTGACTCAACTTCCATACCACAGAATATATATTAAATTTACTTAGAAATGAGAACTTGTGAACACAACAATGAAAGAGTGTAAGGGTTCAAATATACAAAAGAAATATGGGGTTTTCATGCCTGAAATACATTATGGGTCAGGCGGCGATGGCGCACGCCTTTAATCCCAGCACTCAGGAGGCAGAGCCAGGCGGATCTCTGTGAGTTCGAGGCCAGCCTGGTCCCTGGTCTACAGAGCGAGATCCAGGACAGACACCAAAACTACACAGAGAAATCCTGTCTTAAAAAACCAAAAAAAAAAAAAAAAAAGAAAAGAAAGAAAGAAATACATTATGGTGTGGTGAATCAGTAAGTAATTATGTACTTACTGAAAGTTTAAACATGCATTACAAAAACGGTACTTGAACATATATATTAGTTAGCTTGATTTGATTACTCAGTTTTATACGTAAACCATAAAATGACTTTTTACTTCATAAATATAATTTGTCAGTTAATAATTTAGAAAAATAATTCTCTTTAAAATTCATCAGTGATTATTTTATTATCCAATATGATTTTCTTTTTTGTGTTTTTTTTTAAGATTTATTTATTTATTTATTATGTATACAGTGTTCTGCCTATATGCATGCTTGCAGGTCAGAAGAGGGCACCAGACCTCATTACGGATGGTTGTGAGGCACCATGTGGTTGCTGGGAATTGAATTCAGGACCTCTGAGCCAGTGCTCTTAAGTGCTGAGCCATCTCTCCAGCCCGTTTTGTTTTGTTTTGTTTTGATACATGGTCTCTCTGTGATAGCACTGGTTGTCCTGGAACTCACTATGTCCAGAGCTGGCCTCAAATTCATAGAGATCTGCCTGTCTCTGCCTCCCAAGTGCTGCCCTTATCAGTAGAAATTTATTAACATGGACATACTCAATGGAGAAACTATATAAAGACACAGGGAAAGGATGGCTATCTACAAGTCAATGTAAGAAGTCTCAGAAGAAAACTGCCCTACCATCAACTCGATCAGATTTGAGCCTCAAGAGAAATGAGGAAAAAAGGCTCTAGTTGTTGAAGATCTGGGTGCTGGGGATGTCTTTCTGTATGCTGTGAATGTATTGCTCTGACTGATTGATTGATTGATTGATTGATTGATAAATAAAACGCTGATTGGCCAGTAGCCAGGCAGGAAGTATAGTACAGGGGGGACAAGAGAGAGGAGAATTCCAGGAATGGGAAGGCTGAGTCAGGAGTCACCAGCCAGACACAGAGGAAGCAAGATGTAAAAGTACCGGTAAGCCACAAGCCACGTGGCAACTTAACAGATTAATAGAAATGGGTTAACTTAAGATATAAGAACTAGATAGCAAGAAGCCTGCCATGGGCATACAGTTCATAAGTAATATAAGTCTCTGTATGTTTACTTGGGTCTGACCAACTGCGGGCCCTAGCGGGGCTGGAGAAAACTCCAGCTATATCTGGGCATGGTGGAACATGACTGGGATTTTAGCACTCAAGAGGCCAAGACAGGAGGATCATGAGCTTGAGGATAGTCTGGCTACATAGTAAGACCCTACCTCCAAACAAAACAGAACAAAAATTTAATGACTATGTACGATACTACTGCTGGTTTTCTGAATCTCTTCGTTCACTGAACAAATGTTCATAAAGCATTTTTCATCTAAGTACATTCTGCTCAAGTAGATCAGATACCTAAATTTATACAATTTATGAGGATTTTATCTCAAATTATATTGACATTACAAGTTTCCTAGAAGATGACTGCATAAGATAGATAACTCTACATGGAGGTTAGGTGATTAAATATTTATATGGAGGTTGAATACAGACTAACCTTCAGAACAGAGTTAGAAACAATCTAAATGTACAGTAGTAGAAACATAGATAATGATCTAAGAATCCAGGTAAGATACTGTATACTTACAAAGCCTATTAATTTCTGTACCAAAGCAAATGACATGGCCAAAATAAGCCAAGCAATAGCAGATAATTAAATTAGCATTAAACCATAAGTAATATATTTTCTTTCTTAAAACTCCTGGTGTTCAAAAAAAACTTTCAATTATATGTGGATTTTCAGAAGGAATTTTTTTTTCTTTTGAAGCTAGGGGACAATATTACTAAGAGTTTAATAGAAAAACACGCAGGGCAAGCAAGCTGTAAATCTCAGCAGTTGCCCACAGGAGAAGAATGGAGGCAAGGAGTGAAGAGTCACACTGTGGGCATTACCAGCATGGCGGTCTCCACCTAAGGGAATCAGGCAGACACCTGGTGGAGAAGGAGTTTTAAAGAAAGAGTAAGGAAGCCCAAGATATATAAAAAACAAAACAAAACAAAACCACCATCCTTGGCCCATGGATTGACCTGCCCAACTGATAGTTAGGTCTCTATCCAGATCAGAGATTCTATTCTAGTAACCAGAAATTTTTCCTTAATTACTGCTACTCTCATACTCCCCCCCCCCCCCCCACTGAAGAAGTAACCGTAAAACCATCTGGGCACCAGGTCAGGGATCCAAGTCCCTAAATACTTTTGTCATCTCCAGCCTACAGCAAAGATGAGACTACTAAGAAGCCCAAGGACAGCTCTGGCTTTTACCCAAGAAACAGGTTATCTTGAGGGGGTGGGACGGGGTGCCTTTTTATCCTCAATGGCCTAGCCATTTTTTCTCTCCCACTCCTATCATTCCCTTCTCTGAAGAGGTGACACCAACTGCCACTGAGGAACTGGAACAATGACTAACCTGACTTTGTGAAGGAACTTAAAAAAAAAAATCGGGGTTGGGGATTTAGTTCAGTGGTAGAGCGCTTGCCTAGCAAACTCAAGGTTCTGGGTTCGGTCCTCAGCTCCGGAAAAAATTAAAAAAAAAAAAAATCAACTTATTATTTTAAGTACTTACATTTTAAACTCTTAATCTAGTAAACCAATGTTTAGGAGTTTTTTGGTTTTGCCACAATGCTGTAGATTGAGCCAAGGGCCTTGCACATGCTAGGCAGTTGTTCTACTAAGAGACATCCTCAGCCCCAACTTTGAGGAATTACTGAAAAAATAGCTAAGAAACTGAGCACAAAGATCCACAAATGTCAACAGAAGTATTACTTCAGTGGATTGTTGAACACTGCCTGATATCAGGGAGAGCAATGTAAAAATCACTATGTGGCTCTGGAGCTGGAGACAAGAGTGCACACTGCTCTTGCAGAGGACCTGAAAACCCATATCAGGCCTTACAGCTGCCCGTAAATCCACCTCCAGGGGAATCCAATGCCACCAGCTTCCTTGGGCACCTGCACTCACATGTACATATTCTCATACAGAGACACACATACACAGAATGTAAAAAATAAAATAATTATTAAAAAAAATCCTGAACGAGTATTCCCTTCAGCAGTACTTGTGATTCAGAGAAGATGAGCGTCCCTGTGCCAAGGAAAAAATATCATGAACTAGAATTCTGGTTTTTAAATCTTCAGTGAATTACTAACTTAAGATTAGATTTAAAACCACAAACTCTTTCTAAAGAATTATAAATCTATGTATATCCACACAAAGTTTTGTACATAGCACTACTGTAGTCTAAACTGCTTTTAAAGATCACAATGCCAAGAAATTTCAATCACAGAACTATGGTACTTATACTATACTGTTAATTTTTTTTTAAGAGAAGTAGATGATCAGTTCAGTGGAAAAGTATGTCTAAAACAAGAAAAAGAGAACAAATTATTGAGTGGTTATCTTCAGATAGAATTGTAATTTCCATACTCTGTGATTTTTCTTTCCTTTTTTTTTAACTTTTATTGATTCCTTGTGAATTTCACATCAGGCATCCGGATCCCATTTATGTCCCTGTCCATTCATATCTAACCTCTGCTCTTGCAACCTCCCCACTAAAATAAAAGAAAAAGGAAAAAAAAGTCTCACCATGGAAGCTGTAGTGTGACACAGTATATACCCTTTAGTCCATACATCTTTACTTGCAATTGTTCATTGCCAGGCCTCTGGCTTCTGCTACACTATCAATACTGGGCCCCTACTGGGACCCTTTTGAACATACTATTGTTGACGTGTCATGGAGATCCTGCAGCTTTGGATATACAGGGCTGGCCCCTTCATGTGCTCCAGCAGTTCATAGATGGGGTGGATGTTGGGGTGGCCAACTCATAGCCCTGGTTCTGGGCCTGGGTGTTAGCTGGGTTGGTCAGCTTTCCCCATCCTCATCACCAGGGCAAGCTCTCCAGCACTGCCCCAGCTAGTTCACCCTTTGTAGCAAGGAGCAAGGGGCAGGGCCAGTTCTCCTGCTCTCTGGCTCTAGGGGTGGCTCACCTGCACTCACACCCCTAAGGCCAACTCTGTGTTGCCCAGGTGCTCCTCTCTGATTTTTTATTTCTCCATACTTTTCAGAACGAACTGGTAATCACCGAAAAATTATAACACTAGAATATTTAATCTAAATAAAGTTGTTGTTGTCAAGGAAAATAAGAAGATGTTCAAGGGCCTGGGACACAGTGAGGAGGCAAAGTCCCTGCCTAGTATGTACAAGGGCCTGGGTTTGACCCCCAGCAGTCAGAAGGGAGGGAGAGGACATGCTATTCATCTATTCATCCTAGGCGAACCTGAACCTCATAATTCTTCTGCCTCAGCCTACAGCCACCTGGAATTACAGGCATATACCACCATGCTTGAATTAGGTCTTAAAGTACACAGGTAAATAAATGAGTGGTGGTAACTGGTATCAGAGAACTAGTAGATGATCTCCAGTGTGAAGAAAGGATAGGAAAATACTGCCCACTGAACATTACGACACAGTTCTGAAAGCAACCACTGGCAATTGTAAGTTCTTTAAAAACACAGCACTACACTTTATTTCTGGACTTTAGAAGACTGTTTAAAGTCTCTGAAGTAATATATGAAGAAACAAAGGTCAGAAAGCCACTTACATTTCCTGTTGTGTGTTAATAGCACTTGTTTCAAGTCCACTGTTGCTCTTCCTAACAGAGCATCTGCTTTTAAAGTGTGGTGACTCCAAACTCGAAACTCCAAGGTGGTCTGTGGGGTCACATTTCTGCATGAAAATCATTATAACAAAAATCAACACGGTATCACTGTGAGTACTAATTATTTTATCTATTTCAATGTTTTTTCCAGAACCATGAATTCAGTTTAATACTGTATGAAATAGTAAACTGATTGGCTCAGAAATGAAAATAACAAGTATTTACAAATACATTATTACTTTAAAAACTATATCAGGATTTTTGTAATTAACAACCAGCACAGCACTGATTATCTTACTGAGACCTCAGAAAAACTTCTTCTGTGGAAACACATTTCTACAGACATTTAGAATGGTTGTCATTAGTTATAAAGCCTCTATTACATGTAAATTTATATCGTTTTACTTCACAATGACAAAATTAAGAATGACTGACTTTATTTCTGTGTCAAACATTCAGAAAGAATACAGCCATGTGGAAATAACTGTCTATAAAACAAAAACACAATTATTGTGCTTCCTCTAGAAAAGTGAAATTAAAAATTTCTTCATATGTTAAATTCTTAGATAAAGAAAAAACTTTATTACTTGAAGTCATTCTACAAAATACAAAACACAGCACATGTGACTTGAAGATTTTGTATCCTTTACATAAGATACTCACACAGTCAGTTGCTCATCCCATTTTGGATTAGAAGAACTACTGGATTTTGCTGTTTTCTTAATCTCTCCATCTACAATGACTTCAGTATATATTGCTGTTCCAAACCAGTTTTTTTTTCTTTTTAGTTTGGCACTAGAAACTAACAGAAAACAATAATTAGTTGTCAGTATGTACAACCAAAAAATCTGTACTGCCAACTAGTAAACCAATAAAAATGGAAGTGTTCTTCCACCTCTAGTACATGTCTCACTGGTAAAAGGAGAAGCTACTAATGTCCAAAAGCCATCTCATTTTCTCAATAACCAATTTATTGAGATAACTCATCCATCTGAATAGGATAGTTCATTTGTTTTAGATTCAAACTTGTACAAACATCCAGATTAATTTGAAAACATTTTTGTTAATTGGTCCAAAATAGCAAATGATCATTAAGGAGGAATGTTCCTATCTTCTGCCAACATCCACCAATCCATCTCTATTGATTGCCTGTCCTGAAAATTCTGTATAGTGGGATCATATACATGATTTCATGACTGCCTTCTTTCACTTAACATATTTTCAGGTTCCACCAACGCTGTAGCATGCATCAATACTTCATTCCTTTTTCTGCCAAATACTATTCCGTTATTGATATACCACAGTTTATTTATGTATTAGTTGACAGGCATTCCAAACACAGAACTGTGCACTTTCAGGGCACAATACTAACTACCAACCAGTGAAAATAGCACATTATGATCACCTCTATAACCAATTCACTGCAACTATCCTGGGTCTGAGATGACAAACGAAAAGCACCCATGTTACACTCAGGAATCGTTAAGAAAGAAAACAACATAAGCTTCCATTCTACTGAGAGAATTAGTCAAATAAACCAATAAAATATGAAGTAAACGTAATGTGACAGAGATAAAGTGTTTGAAATAGTTACCCCTCTGTTAATATGTAAAGAATAACAAAAAAGATTATAAACAAATGTTTATTAAAATATTGGCAACAGAGTGCAAACACTGTTTTAACATAATGTCTGAAGTGCTACTGGGAGGGTGTTAGTTTTAAAACTCATTCCCATCCTTTGATGTTGCAAGCTGCTCTAAATTTACCACCAAGGGACTGATATAAGGGGCCAGACTTGTTACCTCTCAAGAAACTCTCCAAATAGAAGGTTTCATTCCAAATAAAAGTTATTTCTTTGATACGTACAAGTCCTATCTATCCACACATTCAAAGTAAAGAGAAGGCAATACAGGATCATGTTAAAAGCACACAAGTGTAATATATCTGGGTTCATGTTTTAACTACCATTACTAGAATCCTGACCTGAAGGAGGTCAATTAACGGCTCTGCCCCTCCATTTTCTCACCTGAAAAACAGGGGAACAATAATACCCAATTCTTAGGATTGGTGAGTGAAGGCATGCAAAAGCACTATCATCATCAACAAATTCCCCGCATCCAGTATGGTGACTGTACCTATGCTATTACTAATGAGTTAACTGCAGACCCACTCAAAATATGCCCACTGTGTTTCTTTATTTGGCAAAATGCTTGACAGTACTAAAAGCTGCTAAGGAAACAGATCTTCCTTCTCTCCTCAACAGATTTTTAAAAATATCCTTTTTAACTCAAAAATTTGTAACATAGTGGCTCAATAGTACATATAAAATTAATGGTATTTTTTTAAATAAAGTGAATGCTACTATTTTAAACAGGAGTTCTAATTAGTGGAAACAGGATAAATTACATTTTCCCATTTACTGGTTTACCTTTGGTGTTATACTCAAAATGCCCTTCACAGTAATACTTTGTAAATATTGAAAATTAGCAGACTTTGGATGAGGTTCCTTAATTTAAAAAGGTCCGGTAACAGTAATGTCCCTAAAAGCATGTAGTAACAAATGTATATTGTCCACATGAAATTTACCATAAAACTTGAATGATGGACACCAAAGAGAAAGAAAATGATGATGTATTCTTAGATCTGGGAATTTTAAGATAAAAGCTTTAAATCATCTCCAATTTAATATATCATTTTACAACAATAACTCCAAATTACTGGGTTTGAGTGTTCAGGGTAGACACAGAGAAAAATAGGGAGCTTAAACTCAAATAAAGAGCCAAAGAAAATAGCCAGTAAAGACAAATACACATAAGATATGAGCTAATTAAAGACTTCTCCAAATTTATGTACTATAAAATGAAAGTAACTAGACAGTTTAATAGTGATGTAAGAAATAGTATAGAACAAGTAAGGTGGTAACACTTGAAATCAACAAGAAAAAAATGGTTAGGTCATAAATAATTAAATGCTTGAGAAAAATCACCTATAGCACACATCACAAATACTAAAGGTGCTCACAATTTAAGTGAAATTAAGGGCCAGCGGGGTGGCTCTGTGAGTAAAGGCACTTGCCACCAAGCCTAATGAATTGAGTTCCATCCCTGGAACCCAAATAGGAGAGAGATTCCCACAAGTTTTTTGCTAACCTATACATGTACCATGGCTCATGTATGTGCACATACATAAATAAATGTAAGAATCAATATATTTTTAAAGTGTAATTGAGGTACCATAAGACACAATCCAAAAAATACATATATATGCTACTATAACAATCTATTAGTTTTTAAGTCAAGAACTATATATACCTTGCAAGCTTCGCATCTGATCCTTTCATGTTGAAAATCTTAAAATCTACAATACTGAAAATTACTTACCTCTGCATGCTATTATAGTTATGTTCATGGTATAGTAAATTATCACATTACAGTGGGTTACCTTCTGTTTGACTTTTAGATCATGGTTTTCCTGTTTCTAGGGTATTTATTGGTTGACTGAGTGGTTAGTTTTCTAGAAGCTGAAATGAAACTCAAAGCCTTAGATACACCAGGAAAGCACACTGTTCTTGTATGTTTGTTCCCTTCAATCAGCTATAGCTTAATGGCAGAAATAAAGAAGAGACATGGGCACAGTGGCACACACATGTAATTCCAGTGCTTAAGGCCTAAAGGAGGATCATGAAGCCACCCTGAGTCCTACAGAGAGATTCTGTCTCAAAACAAAAAAAGGGAAAGGAAAAAAAAATATGCTGGATATGGTTATTAGTACATGCTTGTAGTCCCAGTACTTGTGAAACTGAGGCAGGAGGAACACAAAGTCAACACTAGCTTTGGCTACATAGTTCTAGGGTAATGTAAGCTACATAGTAAGGCCTTGACTCAACAAAACCTAAACTAAACTAGCTCTCTCTGCTTTGTACTTGCATTTGAAGATAGATCTCTCAGCCTCCTGTTCCTGATGCCATGCCTGCCACTTGCTGCCATGCTTTCCTCACTAGAAAGGATTCTTGCCTCTCATTAACCATAAGCCCAAATAAACTCTTTCTTCTGTAAGTTGCCTTGGCCATGGTGTTTGATCACAGCAATAGAAAAGTGATAGAGAAGTTGGTACCAGAGAGTCAACTGTTGCTGTGAAGAACGTAACCAAGTGGTTTTTGGAGGAATGTGAAAAAGTTGAAGACTGTAAGCAGAGTTAATGAGCCATCCTACCAAGAGCTCAGAAGATAGTGGTGCTGAGATCAAGTATGTCATGGAAAATCAGCTCAAAAGGTATTTCCGAGGGGAACATTAGCAATTGCACTTATGGCCATTTGTGTCAAAATTTGGCAAAGAATCTAGCTACTTTTTGCCCTTGTCCTAAGAACTTGCCTGAGGCAAAAATTAAAAAGTAATTGACTAATCTCTTTAGTGGAGGCAATTTCAATGCAACATAACAATCAATTTGTGATGTGTTTATTATTAAAAATGTTTATTTGGGTCTACAATGAAAAAGAGAAAATTGGGCAGCAATAAATGCAAAATGTACAGTTGGGAGGAGAAAAAAAGATCAGATCTAAAGAGGCAGCCAAGGTTTGAGTTGAAAGAGATAGGGAAATTAACATCATTAAGAAGAAGTCTCCTGCTTAGCACTAGATAAAGGGAAGGGTAACCTCAGGGCAAGACCCTCCCACAACTAAGCTTCCAACTTATGAATGAATATAGGGTATTTCCTGCCCCTAAAAATCAATAGAATAAAAGCTCTGCTGCTAATGTGACATCCATCTCAGGCTGGTAGTCTGATTATTCACAAGCTGCTTTGGATGAATGAACATGCAAGAGTAAAGGGGTTTACAGATAGACAACTACCAGACTTCAATAATAGAGGGAGCATTGCATGATGGTGCCTGACTGATTGAAATAAAAGGGCTAATGGAGTAAGCTGGACTGAGGATGTAGTTCAGTGGTAGAATGCTTGCCTAGCACCCAAGGCCCTGGCTTCAATCTCCAGGACCGAAAAAGGGGGAAAAAGAAAAAAAAGAACATGGTTTGTGATAAAAGGAACAAAAAAACTAGAGTCTTAAGACCACAACTGGCATCCTCATTACTAAGAGAAGGCAGTGGTTTCTCTGGACTTCAGTCTCCTCGTTTATAGTCAGAAGTAGTAGTTTTTATTACTCAAGCTGTTGTGAAATCAAGAGCATCGATTTTACAAAGTTATTTTTACTTTAAAAAACAGAAATGAACAAAATGATAAAGTCAAGGCAAGGCAAAAAAATAGATAGAACATGAAGGCAAGACACTAAAACCTAGTGCCGCCTAACATCAGTCCAACTTCATTGTGTATGTCTCAAAAGCATCACTTATGGAATATATTTGCCTAATTAGGTATGCAAAATCCAATTTCATCTACCCATCATAATACTACATTATTACTAAAATCACTTACCAGTTACCTTTAACTGTAACCTTCCACTGTGGTCATCACTAGTATCAGACCTCGGTGAAGCAGTGGCCATGTCCCAAAATTCACCTTGACTCTATTAAAAAAAAAAAAGATAATTTGTTTGTGTGTCAGAGAGATTTCAATTTTCAAGATGATTAAAACCATTTAATCAATGAAAATTCATACCTATCACAAGTTCTCAGATATCTTTCATTTAAAATTAAGACAGTATACAAACCTTATTTATATAAGAGTGGGACCATTTAACCATATCTGAGTCAATTTGAGCAACAAAGTAAATGATAATACTAAGAATCCAGGATCATATGTTGATTTAAAAATGAATATATACATGAATATGAAAACATATATTTATGCATTATTGAAATCTCCTGAGTATATAGCCTTTTATTCTTAAATACTTCAGTGTGTATTTCCTAAGAATAAAAACATCCTCCTAAATAATCACAGTATAATAATTAAATTAAGGAAAATTTAAACTGTACACTTAACCAAGAATTTAAATTTTGCTAAAAAAAAAAAAATTAAACAAAAAGCAGAGCTAACTACAGCTTTCTTCTACAGACCAAATATCGCAAGGCTCAACTTCTATCCACCTTTAACCTACTAAAGATTTAAGTGGGCTATCCTCGGAAATATTGAAAAATACTAATGAATATTAATATTTATCTTGCTTTTCCCTTAATTTGGCATTTTTTCTGTGCTCCATTTAGATCCTTTCCCTAAATTCAGAGACCAATATTCTAAAACCATTACACTTTCTTTACTTGCTTAGATTTGCATAGATTATGTTTTGATATATAGACACATGCGTATGCAGACACACACAAAAAGATGAGAGTTGCTTAATCTATGATCAAGACCTCTTTCAAGTCAATATACTTATTCTACAGAAGAGAAAACAGGTTTGCAACTGATATCTACTTAAGAGCAATCAGTTGTCATGTTCATGTAAGAAAACCAAACAAGTCAGCCCTAAAAACTTAGATACAAGTAACATTATATGGACTGAACAAATGGTATTTAGAAATATATAATTATATATCTATACAATTTTGCATACAAAAACAAATTAATGAAAAGCAAGACCATGAATCTGAAAGAGAGCGAAGAGGCACATATGGGGTTTGGGGTGTCAAGAGGAAAGAGAAGGTAGAAATATGCTTATATTAATCTCAAAAATAAAAAAATAGAATGAATTTTAAAAAAGAAATCAATTGAAATGGAACACTTATATTATCAACTAAGGGAATAAAGTCAATGGAAATTGAAGGCTTTTTCAATTTTTAGCAGTCTGGTCTACTAGATAATAATGAAAGACCTGCCTTCCTGCTTTAACATAAACACTTCCTGCGTAACTCAAAACCAACTGTCTTATTTTCCAAGTTCTGTTATGTTCTTAAGTGTGGAAGTTATCAAGCCTACTCCACACTTATATAATGGCAGTCTTAAAAAGAGAGAGAGAGAGAGATGAAACAATAGTAAGAAACAGATAATTCAGTGTATAAAGGCACCTGCTGTCAAGGCTAACATTCTTAGTTCAATCCTCATACCCCACAAGTTGTCCTCTAACTTCCATGTTTTATTCATTCCACATATATAAATAAAATAAATTGTAAATAGTATAGGCAAACAAACAAACATCTTATTCTGAGTGTATATGCTGACAGTTGTAGTGCACAGTCAAGAGAAAAAACTGGACCTGCTGAAAGGTGAAAGGAACTGAGACCTCACTGTGAGGACCCAAGACAAACTTACATCAGAGCCCCAACAACCCACTGACATATACTGTTAGGACAACACTCAAACTTAGACATGGGGTTTACTGAAAATGAAGGACAGCCTAATCTGGGCCTACAAGTAAGAGTCAGTGGAAATCCAATACAATAGTTTCTGACTGCCAAGAACTTTCAAAGTTACAACAGTATACTTTTAAATTCTAGTTTTATCGATGAATGATGAAGTATGGCCAATCAAGAAAAAACTATAAAAGATAATATGCAGGCACCAGTCAGAGGAGTGGGTGAGTTACCCACCTGCCAGCTGGACTGCCCCACTCGCTGGATTCTGTTCCCCCAAGACCCATTCCACCACCCAATTGGGCCTTCCTGCCTCATCACCCTCCCTATGACTAGCCTTTCCCCCAACTCCAGTAGACTTTATTGGCTCACGTACAATCCACACCAGTCAGAAGAATAGGTGAGTGACCTGACTCCTGCCAGCCAAGCTGTCCCACTCCCCAGATTCTGATCTCCAGGACCCATCCCACGGCCCTCCTCCACCTACCTCATCACCAGCACCACTGCTGGGCACTGCCCCCAACTCCTGCAGAATCCCACTGTTGGGGTGTAGACCACACCAGTCTGAAGAGTTGACTTCAGAGGCTCATGTACACACCACACCAGTTGGAAGAACAGGTGCAGATCAAAGCAGTCAGAAAAACAGGCCGCATCAGTCAGAAGAACAGAGACCTGCTGCACCAAAGCCAAACTAACCAGCACGAGGCCAGTTCCCAACTGGGAGAGAGACTCCCTACTAGATCAGAGGTCATGTTGGCCACTAGAAATCCAGGCCACAAAAAGTGGAAGACCAAAGAGAAAACAGAAATCAAGGAGACAAACTCAGAAATCAGGACCTAGACCTATAATCTTCCTAAAACCAGGTATCTAAACACCAGTGTAAGAATACAATCAACAATAGCCAGGGCAACATGGCACCACCAGAGCCCTATGATAGCAAGACCTGAATATTCCAGGGCTGTTGAAGTGCAAGAAAACCATTAAAACAACTTTATGAGGATGACAGAGGTCTTTAAGAGGAAATAAAAAAAACTCCCTTAAGGAAATCAAAGAAAAGACAACCAAAAAATTGGAGGAAATCAATAAATCCCTTAAAAAATACCAAAAAAGGAAGAAAAGCAAAGAGATGAAGGAAACTAATCAAGATCTGAAAATCAAAATAGAAGAAATAAAGAGAACACAAACTGAGGAAATTTTGAAAATGGAAAGTCTAGATAAGTGAACAGGAACTGCAGAAGCAAGCATCACCAACAGAATTCAAGAGATGGAAAAGAGAATCTCAGACACTGAAGATACAATAGAAGAAATAGATTCATCGGTCAAAGAAAATGGACAAAACAACCAGGAAATCTGGGACACAATGAAAAACCAAATCTAAGCATAACAGGAATAGAAGGAGCTCAAAAAAACCCAGATCAAAAACCCAGAGAATATATTTAACAAAATCATAGAAGAAAATATTCCTAAGCTAAAGAAGGACATGCCTACAAATGTTCAAGAAGCTTATACAACATCAAATAGATTGGATCAGAAAAGAAAATCCCTGATCCACATAATAATCAAAACACTAAACATACAGAACAAAGAAAGAAGTTAAAAGCTGCAAGAGGAAAGGCCAAGTAACATATAAAGGCAGACCTATCAGAATCACACCTGACTTCTCAATGAAGAATCTAAAAGACAGAACTGCCTGGACAGAGGCCAGCCCAGACTATTATACCCAGGAAAATTTTCAATCAACATAGATGGAGAAAACAAGATAGTTTATGACAAAGTCAAATTTAAACACTATCTATCCACAAATTCAGCCCTACAGAAGGTACTAGAAGGAAAACTCTAATCAAGGAAATTAACTATGCCTATGAAAACACACTAGCAAATCCCAAAGGGACACACACACACACACACACACACACACACACAACCACTACAACTACCACCACCACCAACAAAAAATAACAACAATTAACAATCACTGGTTGTTAAGATCTCTCAATATCAATGGACTCAATTCCCCCTCAAAAAAAGACACAATCTAACAGAATGGATACAAAAAACAGGATCCATCCTTCTGCTGTACATAAAAAACACACTACAACATCAAAGACAAACATTACCTCAAAGAAAAGGGTTGGAAAAAGATTTTCCAAGCAAATGGACCTAAGAAGCTAGGTATAGCTATCCTAATATCTAACAAAATAGACTTCAAACCAAAATTAATAAAAAAAATGGAGAAATACATTTCATACTCATAAAACGAAAAATAGTATCTCAATTCTGAACATCTGTACCCCAATGCAAGGGCACTCACATTGGTAAAAGAAACATTACTAAACCTTAAATCACACAACAAACCCCACATATTAATAGTGAGAGACTTCAACAACCCACTCTGACCAATGGACAGGTCATCCAAACAGAAACTAAACAGAGAAATAATGGAACTAACAGATGTATTGACTCAAATGGATCTAACAGATATCTACAGAACATTTCACCCAAACACAAAAGAATATACCTTACCTTCTTTTTAGCATCTCATGGAACCTCCTCCAAAGTTGACCATATACTAGGACACAAAACAAGTCTCAACAAATACAAAAAAAAAAAAAAAAATTGAAATAATCCCCTGTAGCTTATCAGACCACCATCGATTAAAGCTGGATTCCAACAACAATAGAAACTATAGAAAGCCTACAAATTCATGGAAAAAGAACAACTCTCTACTGAATGCCTGCTGGATCAAGGAAGAAATAGAGAACTTAAAGGCTTCCTAGAATTCAATGAAATCAAATGCACAATATACCCAAACTTATGGGACACAATGCAAGCAGTACTAAGAGGAAAGTTCATAGCACTAAGTGCCTGCATAAAGAATCTGGAGATCTCATACTAGCAATGCAACCATTCACCTGAAAGCTCCAGAACAAAAAAGAAGCAAATTCAGGAGGAGTAGAAGGCAGGAAATAATCAAACCCAGGGCTGAAATCAACAAAACAGAAACAAAGAGAACAATACAAATAATCAATGAAACAAAGAGTTGGTTCTTTGAGAAAATCAACAAGATAGACAAACCCTTATCTACACAAACCAAAAGGCAGAGAAAGAATATGCAAATTAACAAAATTAGAAACGAAAAGGGGGCCATAACAACACTCACTGAGGAAATCCACAGAATCATCAGGTCATACTTCAAAAACCTGTGCTCCACAAAATTGGAAAATCTAAAAGAAATGGACAATTTTCTTGATAGGTACCACATACCAAAATTAAATAAAGAAAAGATAAACAATTTAAATAGACCTATATAATCCCTAAGGAAATAGAAGCAGTTATTAAAAGTCTCCCAACCAAAAAAAGCCCAGGGTCAGATGGTTTCAGCACAGAATTCTACCAGAATTTCAAAAAAAAGACTAATCCAATACTCCACAAATTGTTCCACACAATAGAAACAGAAGGAACATTGCCAAATTCTTTTTATGAGACCACAATTACCCTGATACCCAAAGTACACAAACCACAACAAAGAAAGAGAATTACAGACCAATCTCCCTCATAAGCGTTGATATAAAAATACTCAATAAAATACTGGCAAACCGAATCCAAGAATACATCAAAAAAATCATCCACCATAATCAAGTAGGCTTCATTCCAGAGATGCAGGGATGGTTCAACTTACAAAAATCTGTCAATGTAATCCATATACACAAACTGAGAGAAAAAAAAACAACAACAACAACACATGATCATCCCATTAGATGCTAAAAAAGCCTTTGCCAACCCAAAAAATTCCACCAGAAAACTCCCACAGTTGATAAACACCTTTAGTGAAGTGGCTGGGTACAAGATTAACTTAAAAAAATCAGTAGCCCTCTCTACAAATGAAACGGGCTGAGAAAGAAATCAAGGAAACATCAGCCTTCACAATGTCCACAAATAATATAAAATATCTTGGGGTAACTCTAATTCTAACTAAACAAGTGAAACACCTGTATGAAAAGAACTTCAAGCCTTTGAAGAAAGAAATTGGAGAAGATATCAGAAGATGGAAAGATATCAAATGCTCATGGATTGGTAGAATTAACATAGTAAAAATGGCCATCTTATCAAAAGTAATCTACAAATTTAACACAATTCCCATTAAAATCCCAACACTATTTTTTACAGACCTTGAAAGAACAGTACTCAACTTCATATGGAAAAACAAAATGCCCAGGAGAGCAAAAACAAATTTGTACAATAAAAAAACTTCTGGAGGTATCACCATCCCTGATTTCCAGCTCTACTACAGAGCTATAGTAATTAAAAAAAAAAAAAACAAAAAAAAAAAAAAAAAACATATGGTATTGGCATAAAAACAAACAGGTGGATCAAAAGAATCGAATCAAAGACACAGACATAAATCCAGACATCTATGAACACCTGATTTTTGACAAAGAAGCCAAAATTATATGATGGAAAAAATAAAGCATTTTCAACAAATGGTGCTGGTATAACTAGATGTCAGCATGTAGAAGAATGCAAATATATCCATATCTATCATCCTGCACGAAACTCAAGTCCAAGTGGATCAAAGACTTCAGCATAAATCCAGATACACGGAACCTGATAGAAGTGATAGTGGGAAATAGCTTTGAATGGATTGGCCCAGGAGACAACTTTCTGAACAGAACACCAATAACACAGGCACTAAGATCAACAATTAATAAATGGGACTTCATGAAACTGAAAAGCTTCTGCAAGGCAAAGGACACCATCAATACGACAAAACGGCAGCCTACAGAATGGGAAATGATCTTCACTAACCCATATCTGACAGAGGGCTGATTTCTAAAATACATAAAGAACTCAAGAAACTAGACATCAAAACACCAAATAATCCAATTAAAAAGTGGGGTATAGATCTAAACAGAGAATTCTCAACAGAAGAATCTCAAATGGCTGAGAAACAAAGAAATGTTCAACATTTTTAGCTATCAGGGAAATGCAAGCCAAAATGACTCTGAGATTCCATCTCAGAACGTCTAAGTTCAAAAATACAATTGACAGCTCATGATGGAGAAGATGTGGAACAAGTGAAACATTCCTCCACTGTTGGTGGGAGTGCAAACTTGCACAGCCACTTTGTAAATCAATATGGCAGTTTCTCAGAAAATTTCAAATTGATCTATCTCAAGACCCAGCCATACCACTCTTGGGCACATAACTAAAGAACATTTGCTCAACTATGTTCACAGCACCTTTATTTATAATAATGATAACCTGGAAATAATCTAATGTCTCTCAAGCAAAGAATGACTTTTTTTAAAAAAGTGTGGTATATTTATACACTGGAGTATTACTCATTTGCTAAAAATAATGACATCATGAAATTTGTAGGCAAATAGATGGTACTAGAAAAAAATCATCCTAAGTGAGGTAACCCAGACCCAGAAAGACACACATGGTATGTACTCACTTATAAGTGGATATTAACTGTAAAGTAAAGGAGAACCATGCTACAATCCCCAGACCCAGAGAGGCAAGGTAACAAGGAGGGCTCCGAGAAGGAAAGCTCAGCTCTCTTTAGGAAGGGAAAATAGAGATTTTGTGGGTGGACTGAGAGTGGGTGGGGATCAGGTCAGGGTAGAAGTATAGAAAGAGACGACTGCAAATGTGGGGCATTTTGGGTGAGGTAGAAAGCAGTGCAAGGGAATCTCCCAGGAATCTACAAGGATGGCCCTAGCTAAGACTCCTAGCAATAGGGGATACATAGCCTAGATTGGCCATCTCCTCTGACCAGGCAAGGCGTCCAGTTGAGGGATTGGGACACCAACCCAGTCACATAACCTTCAGCCTACAGTCTGTCCTGCCTATGGGATGTGTTGAGGTAAGGGTGGTGCACAGATTGAGGGAGTGGCTAACCAATGACTGATTCAGCCTGAGACCCATGCCAGGAGAGTAAGCCCACCCCTAACACTGCCTGCAGTATGAGGACCCAGAGGCTGAATGGCTCAGAGACCAAAAAGAACCAAACACAACTGGAGAGAAAAAAAGATGTCTTAATACAAAGGGGGGTGCTTAGTCTTACTGCAACTTGATATGAAAAGATCATGTCACATAAAAAAAATACAATAGGGCTGGAGAGATAGCTCAGCAGTTATCCAGAGGATCCAGGTTCAATCTCCAGCACCCACACAGCAGCTCACAACTGTCTGTAACTCCAGTTACAGGTGATCTAAAACCCCCTCTGCCCTCCAAAGGCAATAGGCACGCATGTAGTGCACATACATACATTCAGACAAAACACCTACACACATAAAACAAATTTTAAATCAAAAGAGAACATAATGCTTACTTGCTATGCTTCCTTGGGTTCTCTTTGGCTGTATCCATTTATTGAGACTTGTACTGCTTCTGTTTGGTTGGTTGGTTTTTTGAGGTGCTCAGAATTCAATCTAGGGACTCGCAAATGCTAGGCAAACACTCTAAAACTAAGTTACATTTACCTTGTATTTTATTTGGTTTTGTCTTATGATTCTGAATATGAACCAAGAGCCTTGGCATGTGCTCAAAAACTAGCCACAGCCCAGGGCCTTTCATTATTTTTAGTGGGCCTGAGATTATTTTTAAATGTCTTATAAAATGTCCCTAACTTGGATCTGGCTGTTCTTTTCATTATTAAACTAAGTTTGCAGGATTGGAGTAAAAGGCAACCACAGAAATATTTTTATTATACATCATTATAAATTTATTTATACTTACTGTATATCAAGGACATACTTTAGAAACATGATTATGATGCTAATGCTAACCTTGATCATATGTCTGAGGAAATGTGTGTCTTATTCCACTGCTGTAGTTGCTTATCCTCTCTTTTCCATGCTGTGGTCTGGGAGGAACTCACTATGGGTAACCTACACTGGAAGTATGGAGTAAGTTATTTCCCACATCCTTGAGGACAGACAAACATATTCTAGCTGGAAAAGATTTTTAAATGAGAAAATCAACAGCTTGGGCTGTACAGTGGTAAACAATTTCAAAATAAACTAATCCCCCAAAAACCAAACAAGAAAGAAAGAAGGTAAGGAAGACAGGGAAGGAAGAAAAATACCACAGGTTAAAAACTTGAATGGATGCTGGGCAGTGGTAGCTAATCATGGAAGAGGCAGGCGGAACTCTATGAAAGATCCAGGACAGCCAAGGTTACACAGAGAAACCCTGTCTTGAAAAACCAACCAACCAAACCATTAAAAAAAAAAACTAAACAAACAAAAAACCTTGAAAGACAAAATAACGATATATATAATCCCAGAAAAATGAAAACAAGACAGAAAATGACTTAGTTTTCAAAACTAGTGAAGGACATTTATCTGAAATGTCAAGAAACATTGCATTGCTTTTTTTTTTTTAAGTAATATAAAGAAATTCTTGTTTAAGGAAATCTAATGTCCTCTTCTGGCCTCCAATGGGTACCAGGTACACATTCGGTGTACCTACACACATTCAGGAAAATACTCATTTGCATGAAATAAAAATAAGTTTTTAAATAAAATAATCAACCACTAAAAGTCTCTTTGGAGAACACAGAAGGCATGAAAAAACTGCTTAGATAAACCAATAAAGTATTATCAATAGCAAGCCTTTACTTAAGAAATGAAAAACTATTAAGAACCTATTATTATAATTTTAATTATAGTTTAAATGTGGAGACTTGAACAGAGATGAAATTACTGCCCAGCAGAGGTACTACAATCTGGCTGAACATTAACTGTAAAGATTTCTTGGCAGATTTTCAAGGTTGGTCATAAAGAAATGGGAAGATAGTTTTCAAATTATAAAGGAAAATACAGAATAAAAAAACAATTCAATCAATCAAAAAGGTTAGAAAGCACAAATTCATATATAGAAATAGAATAAACACACAAATAAGAAGGTTGGGAATCAAGGGAGGGAGGGAGGGAGGGAGAGAGAGAGAGAAAGAGAGAGAGAGAGAGAGAGGAGGGGAGGGGAGGGGAGGGGAGGGGGAGAAAGAAAGAGAGGAAGGGAGGGAGGAAAGAAGGAAGGAAGGAAGGAAGGAAGGAAGGAAGGAAGGAAAGAAGGAAAGAAGGAAAGAAGGAAAGAAAGAAGAAGGAAAGAAGGAAAAGAAAAAGACAGAGGGAGGAGAAGGAGAGGGAAAGAGAGAGGCAGGGGGAAGGAAGGATTATTAAGGAAAAGGATACAAGGTTCAGTTCAGTTAGAAGACATAAAGCCAAACTAGCATGCTTTAAAAATAAACAAAATCACATATTCTTTCTCCCAACATGATGGTTTAGCAAGAAAAAATAAACCAAGGGGAATCCTACTTTCTAATAAATGCCTTGCTAAATATGCCTCAAACTAATCCGATGAAGTAATAGAATGGATGACGTAGGAGAAGAAAGATGTCTTAGCCACTTGGCAGGGTGATGAAGACAGCAGGTAGAGGGCATCTCCATCTGACCGCTATTTCACGGTCCTGCCCATTATTCCACGGGTGGTTTAAGAATCCAATATTAGCCAGTGTCATCTTCACACGTTCAGACATTGCACTGCTTTCTAGGGAATTTGATTTGTGATGTGTCAGAAACCTCCATTAAAGAATCCTTTGGAGCACTAAATATCAATCAATTAACCACACAAGCCCAGCAACCTAGAGAAGTCAGAAGGCTCTGATTACTTCAACTTTTTCTTTTGTGAGACAAGGTCTCACTGGGTAGAGTAGAACTGTATGTAGATATAGTTCTGGCCTCAAACTCACAAGAGTTCCATCTGCCTCTGCCTTCTGAGTTATGGGGTTGAATACATTAAATTTAAAGACCAGGATTCTATACTCACTGCCCTTAGCATCAATGAAGAGAGTTTTTAAGAAAGAGATTAAGTTGATACTGCTGATCATGTACAGAACAAAGACAGAGACAAGTGATTATTCTTTTGGCCAAGACTGAATTCAGGATAATGATTAAACAGATACAGAACGGGCAGTCTATCTTGCCAAAAATAGCTTTCATGAGTCTCAACCTAGAAAAGAGGCAATGATCTCAAAACTTAGAAGGTAAATATGACTGTTATGGAAACAACAGATGCATCGATTGCTATGACTGAGGTTCTAAATACTAAGATACTGGGGTGACTCCTGGAAGAGAACCTGACAGGTGTCTACCGTAGGAAGAGGAAGTATGGTGTAAGTGTGGACCACTAAAATGCCTACAGCAGATATGGCACAATCAACTGTGAAACTGCAAAGACAGTGACCCATGGGATGACTACAGGAATGGTAACATTGCGGGGTTTTTTATAGTGTGACAAGATCTCTCACCACACAGTTGGGCTTGATGCAAATAGGATGTCAGATACTCACTGTTACCAAAGACCAACCTGGAACAACAGCTCCTGAGTTCACTCTCAGACCAATTATGATTGAAGACATGGATACTCAATGGTAGCAAGCAAAGCAAAAGCAACCTTTATTAAAAAGATACTGAAGGAAATTAAGAACATAAGGGAAAATAAGAGAAACTCCCAAGAGTGGAAAGAGATACCAAGAGAGGAAAAGCCTTGAACTTCTTTGTCTAGTGATTTTTATAGAACTGTGGCAAAAGCCAGCCAAAGGCTGAGACAATCACTATGAGATTGATTAGTCCTCTAGGCTATCACGGGATGAGCCACTGGTGGGGTTAAATGCTCTATGCATGTCTCCTGTCCCAGCCAAAGAGATGACTGTGTTCTGTTCACATGAAGTTAACCAGTTACAGGTGCTCAAGCCCCTCAATCCTGCTTTGTCTATCTCTGACTCCAGCTTTGTAAGTTGTTGACCTTGACTGTCTGCTAGCTATTAATTATTATATACTGGCTAGTGTGGCTACCTTCAGTCTTCTGGTGTCTCTATGCTGTTAATTACACTAAGCTCTCTTTGTTCCTCAGAGCCACCAGAAAGTAGCTACAGTGTTCTTATTAACTCCTTACTTACAAAATGGTTTGGGTCTCTTCTCTAGGATATGTAGAAACTTCTTAGAAACTACTTTTACTTAGTCTGTTATAACTGGCTGTGTTAGAAGCAAGAAAATATAAAACAGCAATAGTGCCCAACATACATTATCAGGGGTAGGGACAAGTTTCACAGAAGACAGCCTACCACTCTACCAACACTGGCCTGTCAGTCTATTTTTCTCTTATGTATCCTAGGCTATCTCATACTCAGTTGTAAGCTCTTTGTTTTTTCATTCAGTTCTTTTAACACTAATCCTAACCTTCCTTTTAACCAGAGCTCTACTTTTCATTGCAATGCATATGAACTATTAGCAGTTTTCACAATGGGCCCTTTTCCGTTACTACCTACAAAGATCTAGAACACGAATCAGTAATAGCCATCCCTCCCAAAAACTCAAATGTGAAGCTTCAAATTAATCCTAAGTCAAGTGACTCCTGCTGACACTTCCCAATCCA
>CABHPH010135554.1:0-16909 GCA_902168325.1 Peromyscus nudipes
TGTGTTCTGCCCCCACTGTTGGATTTCCCTCTCAGAAGTTCCTACAGCTGCTACAGCCTAGCTAGGCCCTTGTTCTCAGGAATTCTTTAACTACAAGAGAATTTTCCAATGGAGTTTGCCATCCCCTGGCCCTTCTCATGCTGGCTCTGCCCAGTGGCAAGGATCCTCTGTCTATACTGGCTGTCATTTGCTAGGTTCCTCCCTTGGGCCTCATTCATAACTGCAGTCTATGAAGACACAAGATAATCTAGCATGTTCTGTGAGACTTTACTCAGTATTTCCTGTCCTGTCCACGGCCAGCATTGCTAATCAACTCCAGCCTGCTTCCCTTTGGAACCCAGCCCCGGGTTGCCATGCTCAAGTGTGTTGGCTCATGCGATGTTTTTTTTTTTTGTTTTGCTTTGTTTTTTGCTGTTGTGGATCTAGAAGTTCTCTGAGGAGCTTCTCATAAGGAATCGTATGGAGGCTTGTATCCCAAACCCATATGTCAGAATGGCGTAGATAGTCTCAAGTTTCATTCACTGATTCATTCAGTGTTTTAGGATCTCTGTAGTCCTAGGCTGTCCTCAAACTTGCCAAGTAGCTGACTCTGGTCTTCAACTCCTCAACTTCCTGCTTCTACCTCCCAAGCACCGCCATATCCCACTCACAACTCTTAAATTGCTCTTTAGTAAAAGCAACGTATTCGATGGACGTGTAACCAAAAGTGCCTAGCTATCTGGAGGAAACTTGGACTCTCAACAGGCACACCTTGGAATTGGCCTGCAGTCTGAGACAAGGGAATAGAACTCAGCTGCTAGGTAGCCACTCCGTCTTTACATACCTACTGTGTGCCTAACACTCCTCTGTGGGCTGGAGCTTCACAGACAGGGGTATTGACAGCCTTTATTGCCAGCTAGGTACTGCATCCATTCTCTATCTACAACTCCATTTAACCTCTACGGCATCAGTTTGGGTCCATTTGTTCTTCTACAGATAACAGTCCTTCAAAACCCATGCTCTCCTTCCTTAGTGTATCAGAGTCCAGGACTGCAGGAGCCTGGATTTCTGAATCAGTGGGTGGAGAAAGCAATCCACCAAGAAATGTCAGTCTTGGACTATGATGGGAATGAGAACTACATTCTTTCGCATTGGAATCTGGATGTGCCCCGGGCTTTCTGTGCTACAGAACTGCCTATTCACCTGACTAACACACATATTACGTGACATCAGGTCCCTTGACACACCTGTCTAGCACATCTTCATGGCTCCATTGACTGCCTTTAGAGAGAGTTCTTGTGGCTGGGGAGGTAGCTCTGTGAGTAAAGTTTGTGCTGTGTGAACACGAGGACCTGTGTTCTGTCCCCCAGCATTCATGTGAAAGGCTGGGTGTGGAGGTATGCTCCCTGGAGTCCTGGTGCTGGGGAAACAGACAGGTGGATTCCTGGGGCTCACTGGCTGGCCAGTCTTGCCAAGTCAATGAACTCCAGGGTCAGTGAGACCGTTTCAAATATAAAAGTAGAGAGCAAGAGTAATTGAGGGAGAAACATGTCATCAACTCTGGCCTCCATACATGCACGCATGCACACACGCACTCTATTTTTGAAAGTTCTTGAACTGGAGTTCCCATAGGAACCTTTCACCAGCTGGGGGTTAGTCCTGCCTCCAAGTCAGATGCTTCCAACTTCCTTTCTTAATGTTTGAGGCAGGATCTCACATGACTTTGGCTCATCTTGAACTCACTGTATAGCTAAGAATGGCCTTGAACTCCTGACCCTTCTGCTCCTACTTCCCACATGCATGGTTACACAGGAGTGTACCACTATGCCCAGCTTCATGGAAGGGTTTGCTAAGGAGAACTAATATAACGCAATAAAACAAATTTTCCAAGTCTGATAGAAAACCAATACTTCCTCCAGAAAATCCCAAGTGTTGTCTCCTTCCCAGAAGATCAGTCTAGGCACAGGACAGTCCTCTAAGTAGCCAGAAGCCCCTCATTGAGGCACTGAGGTTTCAGTGTGGAGCAGCCATAGCTTTTTGTGTATGGGTGGAGTAACACCCACTTAACAAGGAGAAATTAGCAGGTAGCAGCAACCCAGCTCCCAGTTGGACCAAAAGCACAAGTCAGCATGACAAGAAATGAAGAAGACCCATTCATAAATTCTCCAGCTTAAGAGCTTCCAAAGTCGGACTATCAACACAAGAACCGTAGACCCACCATTACCCAATTAGAGCCAGAGCCAGGAAAGTGCAGGTGTCCGAAGACATGGGTGGCTCCCCAAGCCAGGGCCATGGCTGGGCTAGCTTCCTGGGCTTCATTAGTGCAACAAAGCAGAGGCCGCTCAGGGCTTCCTGTGCTCAAGTCAGAGTCCACCTGCAGTCAGTCAAAATGAACTATTCCCATGCAAATTCAGAAAACCGTACCCAAAACAGGCCAGCTGAGGGAACAAGTTAGACTACTACATGGGTTATCTAGTGGGATCTGGTCCTAAATACACAGTGTACATTGTTGCATTTAATCTTTGTTACTACCTACAAGGAAGGCTCTGTCTCCCTCCCACCTTCCGGATAAGGAAAGGGAGATGTGGAGAGGGGAACCCATATGCTCAAGGGTATGTGGTTCAATTAGTAGCAGGGTCAAGGGTCAAGATTTAAACTCAAGTCTGCTATTCTGAAACACCCCAGCCTGTGTAGAGTGTGTTCCAAAGACCCTCACTCTCACTCTGTGCAGCCCCGTGAGCTGTCCTGGGAAGGGCAAACAGCAGGAGGTCCCTCGGGATATGCCACTGTCAGTAGGGACCAAAGAGGGGAGCCAGGTCTGGGAAAGAACCTGGTGTTTTCAGGGAATCCAGGCCTTTTGGACACAACAGGGCTGGCGCACATATGAACTCAGGGAGACGGAGGCAGCGTGCACAGGCACTGCACAGGTCTGCACCTGACGGAATCCTAGAACTGAAAGGAGAAGTAGACACATGAGTCCATCTCTAACCTGAAGCTGTCTCCACCTGATAGTCACCTGCAAATGAAAATTCAGGTTTCTCCAAGGCAGTCTCACTGGGGAAACATACCAGCCATAGATGGCCAAAACAGAATGAACTCAATGGCATCTTTGGAGCTTCTTTGTCTCATAACGTTGTCAGAGCATTTTTTACAGGCCTTTTGTGTATATATTATGGCTTCTATTTTGTGTTTTTATGGGATTCCTATGTGTGTGAATGTGTGTCCTGTGTCTATCTCTCTCTCTCTCTCTCTCTCTCTCTCTCTCTCTCTCTCTCTCTCTCTCTGTGTGTGTGTGTGTGTGTGTGTGTGTGTGTGTGCTTTTTTTCTGGCTCTTTTTCTCATTTGGTTGTTTATGTCTTACTCTGAATTGTTTGGGCTTATTTATTTTATTATTATTCCTTACATGCCTGTTGTTTTCTAAGGTGAGACAGAAAGGGTGTGGATCTGGATGGGAGGGGAGGTGGGGAGTAACTGGGAGTTGGGGAGGGGAACCATAATCAGAATATATTGTATGAAAGAAATCTATTTTTCAATAAAAGTAAAAAAGAATCATGGTGTTTTACTTAATTATGCTAAATCCTTGTACCTGCCCCACTAAGTTATTGTACCCATTTGACAGATGATTGTGGCTCATAGATGGGTGGTGGTGACTCTGCCTCCATAGTCCTTGTACAGAAACACACCACAGCTACATGCACACCAGGCTTTTCTTCTTGGGATGAATTTCTATCTTGTAAAAAATCTTATTTTCTGGGTACACATCTTATTGTCTCAGGTGTTCAAGCCACTGGCAGAGTAATCTTGAGCATGCCCTTGAGCCTCCCAGAGGGGACTTGGCTTCTGCTCTCATGGGAGTTGCTACCCTGGCTGGGGTTAGCAATCTTGCTCCATAAAGAGCCAGTCAGTACAGATTTCAGATGTGGCAGCCATCTAGTCTCTGCCAAGGAACCAATGCAGCCACAGACAGAGTGAAAAGCAACCCATCTGGCCAGATGTGACCCTCTAGCCTAAAGGCCCTGGCTCCAGATCTACAGGGCCCCAAATTCCCACAAATATTATATTCCATGTGAAAATGTTGCAAAGAAAGTAGGCAGGATCACGGGACTCTGAGACTGTAAACCCAGTGGTGAGGATTCCGAGTTCAGGCTTCCTGATCTCTCTGGACTCAGTCCCCAACTCCACTCCTTGGGAAGTTCATGTCCTTTCTATAAGCTCATGACAACCAGCCACACTCAGAGCAGCCCTGGCTCTCTGCAGTGGCCTGGTATAACCTCCAGGGCAGGGAGACTTCCACCAGTGCTGTGCTGGCTCCTTCTCTCCAGCAAGGTTGGCATCAGCAGCATCTTCTGAAACTGGGCTGTTAGGGCAGCTGTAGCAGCCCTCAGCGCTGGCTGATGAAAATCCCAGCTCGTGAGAGCTAATTGCGCTGCAGATTGGGAGCGTTCAGTGCGCTGAGATGAGAATACTGCTGTGAGCATCTCTTACAGCCACAAATGGAAATGCTGGCGAGGAACGGGGAACAGGGCTGGCTGGCGCGGAAGGGCATGCGGCAGGATTTAACAGCAGGGGTATGAAGCATTTGTCTTATTGTAAAATAGATGTGTATTTGGGAGCAGAAATGCCCTCCCCTGCGGGCATGAAAAGCCTTGAGCTAAACACAACGCCGCTGATTTTGAGTCTATTTTGGGCGCCTGTGGCTAATTGTGTGTTTCCGAGGCCTGTGCACACGCTGCCTGCTCGAAGAATGGTCCCAACAATGGAAATGGAAGGAATGAGCATCCCCTGCTGCCATCATCAGAGCAGAAGCAGTCCCCTGGCCAGTCAGGCCCAAGGCTGCTTGGCTCTTCTCTCCCTCCCTAGGTGCCCACACCCTCCCTGTCCCCACGGTGCTTGCTGGGACTGAGTGAGGCTGCCTACTCTGTGCCAGGGAGCTATTTACAAAGGAAATAACTCTGATAAAAGGGATAAAAATAGCTGGCAACGATGGAAAACATTTTGTTGAGCGATCCGTTGACACGAGGGGAAATGGAGCTGTGAATAAGATAGGTGGTGACAGACACACAGGGAGAAGTAGCCAGGCCATGGCAGTGCAGGAGCGCAGGACAGGCAGGTGACAGGAATGCTCACAGGGACGGATGGACGGTCGGACGCTGCACCCCAATCTCAGCTGCCTCCAGCTTCTGCTTTTTCTCCAGCCTTAGAAACAGGGAGGAGGGCCAGCTGCAAGCCCCTTCCCCTAGGATCCATGTCTGCAGAAGGAAGCATGTGACCTTTAGGAGCCTCTGCTCCTGCAGGCGATAAAGGGCAGCATCAGACCTGCATCACGGGGCTATGGAGATAATATGCGCATGCTGTGTGCCAGTGTGATGTCATTCGAGCTATCTGGTCCTTTAAAAACATGAATGGAGGGCTTCCTGGGTGCAGAGCTCCACTGTGATGAAGAACAGTCTGTTCCAAGATATTACCGTTTCTTAGGGAGGAGGGAGAGACATGCTTAACTGTGTAACCAGCACCACACTCCAGACCCAGCCTCGTTGCTTGGGAAGAGGGCTCATTATGGAATCTACAGAAAAGCTCCAAGGCTGGGCTAGGGCTCTTAGACCCTCGAGGCAAACATGGATTTGTACCCAATGCAGGATGGAGAGGGGAGGGGCCAGGATGCAGCCTTTACTGAGCACTTGGCCTCTGAGCAGAGCCTCTTCAAGCAGAGGAGAGCAGTGAATAGTGAACTGTTTGAGCACACACCGGTGTTGATTTTGTAGCCAGGCTAAGTGGTTTGCCTGATTCACCTACTTCTGCAGGAGGTAAGCCTTTGCGGCTGACATCCCAGGGTTCAGGAACATTCTCAGCCTCACTCAATCAATGGTCAGGCCAAGACGAGAACCAAAGACCTTCCAATTCTGCTCCACATCCTCCTCTGATGGAAACCGCCTCTCATGCTGTCCCAAGGATAACCTGGTCTCCCCTCCCGCCCCACCCCAGGGAGCTGGTACACTGAATCTTTCAGACAGTCTAGGCACATCTACCAGCTGCTTGGCGGTTAATTAGCCTGCCACCCCCGGGTGCTGAAAGCAGCGAAGCGCCTGACTTGGGCCCTTGCCAAGAGCCACCCCCGCACGCAGGCAGGTGAGGAGCGATGGGCCTTCTGGGCCCCTCGTGATACCAGCTCAGAAACCACCCAGGGAGGCTTCCTGATAGGCTGGAGGAGGAGAGGGCGAAGGTGTCACTTTCTGTCCTTGGACTCTGTCACCTGTAGGCTGGTGAGCATGTGAGCCTCCTCACCCCTCTGAGTCCCGGATGCTCAAGCAGAGGCTGATGAAAATGAAATACCGAGCACCAGGCAATGAGCCCTCCTGCCTGCCCGAATCTCTCAGGCAGCTATTGGGACAGCTCTGTAAAGGTCAGTTGCTCCCACTGAGGTCACTGGCAGCAGGTAAATCAAGGGCCATCAGCGAATCCCACCCCACCCCCACCACCATGCAATACACAATCATTTAGACCTACTGTGTGCCTGGGGGTGTTCTGTGCCCAGAGAGGAAGTAAGGAATCAAGTGTCCACAATCGCTGAGAGACCTTCTGGAAACGGATGGGTAAGCAACCAAATAAATAAACGAATAATACGATGAGGAGCTAAGAAGATCCAAATGGAGGGGAGGGAGAGGGACCTGGGGTCTTGCGGGGAGTGCTGTTAGGCTTTGAATCTAAATGGCCCCCACAGGCTGGAGTTCTAAATTCTTGGTTTCCCTCCAGTGGATGTCGGAAACTTCCTGAAAAGGTGAGACAGGTGGATCTGAGACATGCATCCTGAGAAGACACCATGGCTCCTGGGACAGAGTGGGGTAGCTCAGACAGCCAAAGGCAGCCTTCTCGCTGATGCTGATGATGGCATTCAGACTCATATGTGAGCTGCATAATTGATTAAAAGCTTACCTTCTCTCTGCCTCAGTCTCCTTTTCTGTAAAACAGGTACTTGTATATAAAACATGCTTCTAGAATTGAACATAGGGCATGGTGGAGTCGTACATGATTAGAATTCTTATTGCTGGTTTAATTATCCTAATTACCTGAGGAAATTGTGCAACTGGGCTGACCCTCATCAAGGATGGCTCTCAGAACCAGCAAACCGTGGAGCCAACAGGGAACCACTGCCCACAGATGCATCTGGACAGGATGTAGTTTCCTCAGGGCCTTGTTTGGGGCATGCCTTGTCTCTGAGATTTCATGAGGACGTTATCCTGCTCTGGGGTTCAACATGTGAATGTGTCCTTTCCTTTGCCTGGGAGGCAGCCCTCGCCGTCCTGAGGCATCTGTGCAGCACAGCTGCTCCCTCTCTTCCCTCTCAGGCCTCACCTCAGTGAGCCCATCCCTTCGCACCCGCGTTAGTTGCTGTGACATTTCTGGGACCAGATTCCCCAGAAACAACTTAAAGCAGGTAGACTCCTTCAGGCTCACAGTGTCAAGAGTGTTCAGCCTGTGCACACTTGGGTAACACATGAGTGCAGTGGAAGCTGCTCTTCTCATCAGGAGGTGGCCTCAGGATTATGTACCCCAAGGATCCTCCAGCCAGGCCCCACCTCCTAAGGTTTCTAAGTCGCACCCTGAGCCTCTCACACTGTGAGAGGAGCAGGCACAGCACCAGGAGATGGCTCAACACAGCCTCCATACTACCTTCATTTCCTAGTGTCTGTCATCACTGTGGCTCCCCAAGCGTGCAGGGAAAATCCTTGCACCTGTGTGGCTACGCACCCACAGGGTGCTCCTGACACAGCCAGGGCTTGTCAGGGAGACCAGACTGAAGCGGTATCCCCTCTCCCCATAGCCTTTCCATCTCCAGCCTTTCCAGAAGGCCGATTTCCGGTGGAGAGGGTACACAACAGAGCAGATGATGGAAAAGCCACACTGTTGGGGTTTAAATGTGAAATGATTCCTGTGTTGGAACACTTGGTTTGCAGCTGTTTGTGGAGCTGTTTATGGAGCCTTGGGAGGTGGAACCTCACCGGAGGAAGGGAGCCTTGAGGGAGAGACCCTGAACATAAAGTGGAGATGGGCAATAGGGTCTCTCCCTATTGCCCATCTCCACTTTATGTTCATTCTCTGCCTCTTGAATATGGATGCAATGTGACCAAGCCAGCCTCCTATACCTGCCACCACATCTTCCTTGCCAGAATAGACTATCTCTCTGGGACAGTAAATCCAAAGAAACCCTTTTTCTCTCAAGTAGCTTTTGTCAAGGAAAAAAACCTAAGGGACACACCTTCCCAGCTGCCACCTCTGTATTATGTGTTACTTTATACATTGAAAGTCCACACTGCATAAAACTAGCCATTATAGGATGTTCAGAACACCCACAATACTGTCTAACAACCACTTTATCTAGTTCAGGGCTTGTACATGCCAGGGAAGTGCTCTGCAGAGCCACGTCACCAGCCTCTTAAACATCTTAACCACTGAGCCATCTCTCCAGCCCCCATCTCTTAAACATCTTTATCATTCCAAATGGAGCCCTGCTACCTACTAAGAAGTCAGTTCCCATCTTTGTCTCTGTCATCTTATTTGCCCATCCTGGACATTTCATATAAAGAGGCCCACATGCTACGCAATCCTCTGTGTCTGGCTTCTTCCCCCAGCATAATGTTTCTAAGATTCATGCATAGTGTACTTCACTTCCCTTATGTCTGACTATTATTCCATTGAATAGATATACTGTATTTTGCTCATCCCCTCATTTATTGAAGGACAGTTGGGTAGTCTCCAGCATTTAGTTACTATGAGTAGTACTTCCGTGAACATTCCTGTTCAATTTTTACAACATTCAGATATTTTGGGTGTATTGCTAAGGATTAAGCTGCTGGACAGTTGCATGTAATTCTGTGTTGAACTTTTTGAGATACCCTCAGACTTTTCCACAGTAGCTGAACCCCTTTAAATCTCCACCAGCATTGTATAGAGGCTCACATTTCTCTGAATCCTCACCAACATTTGTGATTTTCAACTTAGAAAACTACAACCATCCCAGTCCATGTACAGTGGCTTCTCATTATGGCTTGGATTTGCTTTTCTCAACTGACTGATGGCATCATCCATCACTGCACATACTCCTCGGTCATCTGTATTTCTACTTCAGAAATACAATTTCTTCTGTGAGCATGTCTCTCCCTCTCTCCATACCTGTGCCAGCATGCCAGCATTCTCTTCCTTTTTGACAATGCCCATCCTCACTGGGCCTAGACCATCTCTCCTGTGGTTTTGATTTGCACTTTAGGAGTGATTTTGAACATTAGAGAAATGTCTAATACAAATTCTCTGTCCACTTTCAGATTGGTTTATTTATTTTAATTTGGCCTTTTTATTGTTGAGATTTTTCATATACTGAAGCTCTTTATATATTGTGGATACTAGACCCTTATCAGATATAGAATTTTCAAATACCTTCTTTGATTGGCGGGTAGCCTTTGGGGGTTCAAAGGTGTTAATTATTCTTAGTCTTGCTGCAATCTGATATGCCATGTTTTGTTGATAGTCATGGGAGACCTGCCCTTTCCTGGACAGAGACTGAGGGGGAGTTGACTGGGGGTGGGTGGGAACAGATGGGGGATGGGAAGGAGGGACAGGGAGGAGAGGAGGGAGAGGAAACTGCAGCTGTGATGTAAAATAAATGAATGAATGAATTTAATAAAAACAACAATGCCAACAACAAAAGCCCACACCAAAGCAGTGCCACTAGCAGTAAAGTGCGGGCTTCACAAACCTGCCTGCCAACTCTCAGTTTCCTAACCTAAGACTTTTATCTTCCTTTCCCTCTCTTCCACATAGGGCAAGCTTTAGTTATGATAATATATTTTGTCAAATATTTCAAACAGTAGAAAATGTCTCATTTTTCTTACTTATCTGACACAAACTAGAGACACCTAAGAAGAGGGAACCCCAATTGAGGAACCCATCAACTTGGCCATGGAGGTGATTAATGATTGGGTGTGGGAGGGCCCAGCCCACTGTGGGTGGTACCACCCCTGGGCAAGGTAGTCCTAAGGCGCAGAAGAACAAGCAGAGTGAGCCATGGGAAGTAAACCAATATGTAGTTTTCTCCATGGCCTCTGCTTTGGTTCCTGCCTCTAATTCCTGCCCTGACTTCCCTCAACAATGAGTTATCACCTAGAACATGTAAGATGAAATAAATTCTTCCCCCCCAAAAAGTGTTAATTGCTGATGAAATCCAATATATCTGTTTTTAAAAATCTTGTCAATCTACTGAATTCTGGGTCATGAATGTTTGCCTCCATGTTTGATCCTAAGAGGTTTGTGCACCATGTTTTACATTGAATCTTTCTGAGTCTTCCAAAGAAGGGTCCACAAGATCACCACCCCCAGCTAGAAACTGTGGGCCAGAACTTTTAAAACATTCATTTCAATTTTTAATTAACATATGTTTTTTGTTCATCTTTAAAATAATTACATTTTTTATTATTTGTGTGTGTGCATAAGTGTGTGCGCACTACTACAGATGGAAGTTTCTGTCTTGCCCGGTCCCACAGCTGTTCAGTCACAAATAAACATGCAGAGGCTTTTATTAATTATAAAACTGTTTGGCTTATTGCTCAGGCTTACAACTAGCTAGCTCTTATGCTTAAATTAAATTAAATTATAATTATAATTATGCTTGTAATTCTTGTCTATGTTTAGCCACGTGGCTTGGGACCTTTTCTCAGTCCAGCATTCTCATCTTACTTTCTCTGTGTCTGGCTGGCGACCTCATCTATGCCTTTTCTCTTCCCAGCTTTCTCCTAGTCTGGTTACCCCGCCTACACTTCCTGGCTGGCTACTGGCCAATCAGTGTTTTATTAGGCCAATAGGAGTGACAAACCTTTACAGTGTACAAGAGCATTATCCCACAGCATGCATGTGAGGTCAGAGGACAGCTTATAGAGTTTTCTCCTTCCACCATGTGGGTTCTGGATTGGCAACAGGCATCTTTACCTCCTAAAGCCATTTTGCTGGCTCCAATTAATAGTTTTCAAAAAGGCAAAGGACTGAGAAGTAGCATGGTGGCTGAGTGCTTGCCTGGCATCCATAGAGCCCTGGGTTCAATCCTCAGCACTACCAAAATAAAGAAAGAAATAAAGCAAGCACATGGTGATTTGTGCATGATGAGATGCAATGGGAATCAACACATGCACACAATGTGCAGTGAGCCCAAAGGGTACCTGTCACTTCGGGTTCATGCCGTTTCTCTGCAATAGAATATTAAAACTCACCTCCTACTAGCTGTACCCTGTTCGGTCAGTCCTTCCCCTGTCCCTCCCCAGTAGCCTTTCTAGGATCCAGTAACTACATCCCATCCTCTGCTTCTCTGAGGTCAATGGTTTGGCTTCCACATTTTGCTTCCTGGACCTGTCTTATTTTACTTTATACATCGTCCTCCAGATTCATCTGTGTTACTGGAAACGATAGCATTTCAGTCAACTTTATGCCCGAATACTATTTCATGTTTATAGAAACCACTTTCTTTATCTATCCAATAGAAACTGAGGTTGTGTCTACACAAGGCTAAGTAAGACATGCCAGAGTCGGTTCTCAGGTTTAAATGTCTCCTCAACACACAAACTCCATTTCTTAGCTACACCCAGCAGCAGGATGGCTTGGGCGTACATGTCCCCCACTCTTCCTGTACCTGTGCCAGCATGCCAGCATGCCAGCATTGCTGTTGTCTTCCTTTTTGACAATACCCATCTTTGCTGGGGCTAGACCATTTCTCTCGTGGTTCCGATTTGCATTTGCTGAGTGATTTTGAGCATGAATTTTTTTTTCATTTCTGGTGTATATCCTCTTTCGAGAAACATCTATTTAGGTCATTCTCTCATTGTTAATCAGATTACTTTTTGGCTGTTGAGTTCTTTAAGAGCCCCATAAGCCCTGGGTGTTAACCCCTTACCAGACACATAGTTCACAAGTACCTCCTTCTACTCCCTTTCCAGCCTGTTGATTGGTTCCTCTGCTATGAAGAAGCCTTCTGATTTGACAGACTCTATCCATCTGCTTTTGTTTTTGTTACCTGCACTAAGGGCATCATATTCCCAAATTATTGCCTAGACCAGTGTCCTAAAGCATTTTCCCTCTGTTTCTGCCTAGTAGTTTCAGAGTTTGGGGTTATAGATTTCAACCTTTGACCATTTTGAGTTGATTTGCATATGATTAGACACTGGGGTCTTGTTTCATTTTCTGCACACGGAAAACCCATTTTTCTCGCACCACTTATTAAGATGATTTCTGTAGTAGTTTGAATGTAATTGGTCCACATAAGCTCATAGAGAATGGCATTATTAGTAGGTGTGGCCTTGTTGGGGGAAGTGTGTCACTGTGGAGGTGGGCTTTGAGGTCTCTTTTGCTTAAGCTTCCCTCAGTGTGACTTTCAGGCCATTTCTTGTTGCCTGCAAGATGTAGAACTCTCAGCCCCTTCACATCTGCCGGCACATTGCCATGCTCCCAACATAATGATAATGAACTGAACCTCTGAACTGTAAGCGAGCCACCCCAATGAAATGTTTTCCTTTATAAGAGCTGCTGTGGTCATGGTGTCTCTTTACCACAAGAGAAACCCTAACTACATCTGCTGCCCTTCAGAAACAGGTACCCTTGCTGCCTCTGTGGAGGTCAGGACTTCAAGAGCACACACAGCTAGTGTCAAACAGTGGCAAGGGTTGCACCCTTGCCTCTAACCTTGGGACCTGAGATGTTTGTCCTTTTGCTGCCCAGGTCCAGCCTACTGCTGTCCCCCAGTCCCTCATTGTCTACAGCATAGCTGTTTCTCAAAGGACCAGCCATTGCAGAGTGTAGATTCCAGGTGATATTTGTGTGGGGTAATCCTGGTGTGTGTGTAGGTGGGGGGGGGGGGCAGACTGTTGGGTGAGAATGGCCGTCAGGCTCATTCCAAGGGAAAAGTTGCCTTTGCTGTCTACTCAGCCTCTTGTCCACTTGCATTCTTGCAACTTTCTACCTTAGAAAGCAGTGACCGTGGGACAAGCTCCAGAAGCCTCTTCATCCCTAGCTTTCCCTTCAGTGGAACTTGGGGGACACCACCTCCCACATAAAGCCTGATATTACAATCAGCCCGTCCTCCAAGCTCTCACCCCAGAGAAGCAGTGAGATGCAATGCTGTGCACCCTGAGGTAAGCTGAGTCTGAGCCTTTGCCCTCAAGTGCACAACCAAGGCTTGCAGCCTGAAGCTGTTATGGGCTGACTCTGTGCTGTGGGCTGTAGAGCTAAGCCTCGTGACCAGCTCCCAAGCCATTAGAGACCAAAGGGAGAGAGACAGTTTCTAAAAGGGACCAGAAGGGAGACTAAAAGTCAAAGAAGAATGCACATGGGATTACTAAAAAGTCTCTGGAGTAGCTGGCATATGGCCCAGTCAGGTGATTTGGTGAGAAACATCCCCAGTATGCTTATGCTTATATATTTGAATACTCGGTCCCTAGTTGGTGGTGCTGTGTGGAGAGGTTATAAACCTTTAGGACATGGAGTCTTCCTGAGGAAGTGTGTCACTGGAGGTGGGTTTTACAGGATTATAGCCTCTTCCTACTTCCTGTTCTTGCTCTCTGCTTCATACATATAGATGGAAATGTGATCAGCCAGCTTCCGGCTCCTGAGAGGGTACCATACCTTCCCCATCATGAAGACTATCCCTCTGGAACCACAGCCTAAATAAACTCTTCATTAAGTTGCCTTTGGCTATGGTATTCTATTGCAGCAACAGAATACACCCTGTTGCTGTGGTAACCAATACACCCAGTCAGTAAAGTACTTGCCTTGCAAGTCTAAGGATCTTGTGAGTCCCCAGAACCCATTAAAAAAAAATCCAGGCATGGCCGGTTCACCTGTAATCTCAGGGCTCAGGAGGCTGAGACGGGAGGATCCATGGGGTTCAGGGTCCAGTTCAGCTGACAGGCAGCTCTGGGTTCCTCAAGAAAGCCTATCTCAAAATGCAGGGTAGAGAGCAACTGAGGAGGCTACCCTTGGCCCCCACCCCCAGCCGTGCCCCCCATCCCCAGCTGTGCTCCCCATGGATCTTAAAGTGAAGGTAATGAGCAGATAGCACCAGAGCTATAATTGCAAGGTAGAGAAGATGTCAGTACACAGAGAAGGAAGAGAAGAACATTCCAGAACAAGAGCCAGGAGAAGGGCTGATAATCTCTCATTATTTCCTTCCTTACTCCCATTTAAAACAAAACAAAGCAAACATATACTTCATTCTTGAAGATTTCAAGGTGCAAAACCAAGAGAAATCATCCCTAATTTCATGAGTGGGTAGAAGGTGAGTCATTTGACTTTCCTGAACCCCTGGCTCCACCACACTTCACTCAGCATGCGACAGAAGGCACAGCCTCATTCACCACCCCACGGCCACTGAGGGTGCTCAGGGGACCCACAGATGTCCACATGAAACTTGGTGATGCCGGCTTAACTCATCCTCCTGATCAGAACCACTCAGGCTGCAGTTAAAGAACCTTAGCTTTGAGCGTGACTGGGGTTAGGGAACTCTTGTCTCACCACAGACTTGGATCCCAAGCCCTAGGTTGGCCTGACAAAACCTGGGACTTTGGGCAACCCCCCTCCCAACTTGATCTTTCATCCTTCACTGGGGGACTTGGGAAGAGTGACTGGGCTCCCCTAAGGGGTGTTTCCATGAGAGGTCAGTGCGATCAAGCCTGTGAAGTGCTCAGCTCACAGACACACAAGGCAGTGCTTGATGAAAGGTCCTACTGTGTGCTGAACTTCTGCTCAAGCTCACCACTGTATGGCCCTTGCCTGGGACCTGGCACCAGGACTCAAACATGGCTCAGCCCAGCCCCCTGCTCCCTACCTAGCTCTGCTCTAGACACTTCCCATGAGGCCTCTCCAGTCTGGCTGCCCTCCTGGGACCTAGAACTACAGCCTGTACTAACGCTCCCCTTACGCAGCATCCTTGTCTTAAACTTACAGCCTCTTGGCCTCCTGGCCTTCAGAGAGGAGTTGGTCAAAGAATTTTCATGGCTGTGACCTGTGCTGAAGTATGGAGGAGGGTGTGCCAGACCCCGTGACACACGGGGGCAAATCCATGCTGTTCAGCTGTTCAGCTGTTTCAACCACTAAATGTCCACTGAGCACACCCTGCGAACCAGGCACGACCTAAGATGCTGCTCTGATGCACCTGCTCTCCGAGAATGCAGGTCGGGGGACACTTCAATAAAGTGAACACCAAGACATAGGCCAGCGTGCTCAGTGGGAGTAGGAGGTGTATGCAGGTGTGAGGAGGTATGAGGCAGAGTGTGCTGGGGTGGGTGGTGAGGTCAGTGATGGGTCAGCCTTCAGCAGAGGGGATCCTCTGTGAGGGAAAAAGGGAGAGAGGGAAGGAGGGAGGGGAGAAGGGAGGGAGGGAGGGGAGGAGGGAAGGAAGGAGAGAGCGATCACAGATGGCAGAAACAGCCTGTGCAAAGTCTAAAGACAAGAAAGAGCATCTACATTGTAAGGCCTGACATAAACCCCATGAGGGATGAGTGACAGGCCACAGGGCCACAGCTAGGGACAAAGTCAGGCCTGGTTCACAGAGGAGGGCTGTCCAGCCACAGAGCAGTAGTTCATCCCGTGGACCAGGAGGCAGAGAGCGTGGGACTGATGCCCTCTCAGAGCTTACTAGTTTCAACCCAGGCACGTTATCCACCCCCCTGAGCAGTGCTGATGGAGAAAGGAACCATTATGGAAATGTGGAATGGATCTGCAGGATGACTCCAGGGAACAGGTTACATTGCTCCAAACCCATGTGTGGAAAGCCCCAGCCTGGCTCTCTGGGGTTCGGTGTTCCCTCAGGATCATACTCAGTGCTTCCTCTCCCTTCCCAGCCTCCCTAGACAGGTCAATCAATTGGGTCATTTGGCAGCCTCTTCTCCAGCTGCAAGAAAGTCAGTCAAAATGAAAAAGGACCAGTTGCCCGGTCACCCTGTTCCCTGTCCCTGGAGTGATTGGATGTTCAGGAGGAGGATCTGGGAAGCTGTCAACGGGGACACACAGTATGGACCCGGATGGAGGTAGAAATATTTATTTTGCAGGGATAAACATTACGGAAAAAAACTTTCCGTTTTCCAGGTTCTGGTCTGATGTAGATTTTTCTTACCAGGAAGGTGTCCTCAATGCCAAAAAAAGGATGGCAAGAGAGCTTGTAGCTGCTTTTTCACAAAAGAAACAATCAACGTACCTGTGACAGCTTGACTGTGAAGTGTCCCCTACAGGCTGTGTTTGGACACTTGGTTCCCCAGCTGTGTTCCTCTTTGGGAAGGTTGTGGAGCCTCTAGGAGGTGGAGGCTTGTTGGAGGAAGTGTGTGGGGTGGGACTAAAGGTTTTGAACCCTGGTCCCACTTCCTGTCCACTCGGTTTCCTGACTGTGGATGCAATGTGACCACCTGCCCTGGGTTCGTGCTACCATGCATGCATTCCCTGCGTGGCTGCTTCGGGCCAGGTGTTTGGTCACGTAACAAGAAAAGTGACTAAGCTAGCACCTGTGCAATATGAGGGAGTGCTGTCTCATGAGTGTGAGAGCATACGGTAGGGGGGCTTGAGCTGGGGCAGCCAGGATTACCCCTCAGGTGACCACGGCCAGTTTCCTTTTCAGGCCTGTCCCCGGCTCCATGGGGGAGCTTAGGCATGGTGTCCAGGATAATGTCTTCATGGTTCATCGAAGTGGATTTTCATTCCCTTACCCCTCCTCCCCTCCACCAACCGAACTTCCACACGGCCAGGAGTTCTCAAACATTTCCATCCGCCTACCACGCCCAGGCGATGGCTGCCAGAGCCACAGGTAGAATTTCAGCAATGGAGTCCTCACAGAACTCCCAGCTTATGGTCAAACCTGAAGGTGAAGGTGGAATCCAGCCACAGCTAGATTTTATCGCAGGAAGCTCTTCCG
>CABHPH010135555.1:7625-30974 GCA_902168325.1 Peromyscus nudipes
TAAATAAATAAATAAATAAATAAATAAATAAATAAATAAATGGGAGAATATATGTAGATTGTATGCATTTTTTTTTTTTTTGAGACAAGGTCTCTTTCTGTCACCAAGATGTACGGTCTTCCTGCCTTGGTTTCCCAAGTGCTGGGGTGGCTGGCCTGTGCCACCATACCTAGCATTACTCTACCATTTTGTTAAGGGATTTGAGCCTCTGCGGATTTTAGTGTACAGGGTGTATGCTCTTGTGGCTGTCCCTTGTGAACACTAGGGAAGACTGCCTTTTCCCTAAGTCAACATGGGGATGTGAGGAGGCTAGAGGAAGGTGTCAGACTCCTGGAGCTGGAGGCAGAGGATCCAAACCCAGGTCCTTCAGAAAAGCAGCAAGTGTTCTGAAGTGTATCTCTACCCGGTCCCATCCCCCATTCTCCCTCACTCCCTTTATTAGCCTGTTACTATTGCCCTCATCCTGGTCTTCATTTTATTTATTTATTTTTATTCTTTTGATATGAGTCCTCTATCTGCATGAGTGCTTGCATGCCAGAAGAGAGAGGGCATCAGATCCCACTATAGACGGTTGTGGGCCACCACGTGGTTGCTGGGAATTGAACTCCGGACCTCTGGAAGAGCAGCCAGTGTTCTTAACCTCTGAGCCATCTCTCCAGTCCCCATCCTGGTCTTTATTACTCCCGTCTGAACTACAGGCCTGGTTCTGTACCTTTGGACACTGGGGTTGAACACAGGGCTTTTATGTGGGCCAGGCATGCGCACTTAGTACACAGCCACGCCCCGGTCCATGTTTTCTGCCCTTTTGAAGCCATCCTCTCTGTTGCTGTATACAACTGCCAGTCTGCACTTTTGAAGCTCTGATCCAATCTGACGGTCACTGTCACCGTGCTGTGGTTTTCAGGTGATTCTCTCCATCTGCTGGGTCACTTAAGGTACTTCCTGTGCACATCCCACATGCCTATCCAGGCCTAACTCCCCACATCTTTGTAGGAAAAACAAAACAAACAAAAACCCAGGATGGCTGTCCGTGGCTTACCGCTTTTTTCCCCCATGGAAACATGCTTGTTCTCCAAGGCTCGGCTCCCGCCTGACTCCCAGCCAGCTGGGTGATCCTGTCGCACTGACTTAGTGTGTCTTTAGGGTGGTTTGTGGGTCTCTCTGCAGGCATCTCCTGACCTCTGTAATCTTGCTTCCTCGTAGGAAATGCTTGCTAACAGGACACAGACCACACTGCATGCAGCTACCTGTCCCTAAAAGTATAGAACACAAGGAAGTGTGAGGACGGAGGCCTGCCGACTTCCTCCTGTGGAGCCTCTTGCAATTTAGTAGGTCCTTTTTGTTTTTGTTTTTCAAGACACAGTTTTTCTGTGTATCCCTGGCTGTCCTGGAACTCACTCTGTAGACCAGGCTGGCCTCAAACTCAGAGAGATCCACCTGCCTCTAGCTCCTGAGTGCTAGGATTAAAGGTGTGTGCCACCATCACCCGGCTCATTTATTATCCTTAAAGCTTCTTTTAAAATATTTGATTTGGACCCTCTGGAGCAATGGAAGGATCTTTCTACTAGCACGTGGAGGAGACCTGATCTAGTGTTGGTGTGGCCCCGGGGTTCTGTTTATGTTTTTCCTCAGGACAATGAGGTTCCTCTTTGGATTCCTGAGCACTGAACGCGCCCTGTGGCTGCTGCTGAAGCCCAACATGACAGAGACCTAATGAGTCTTCATGAAAAAAATCTACCCTTCTGATGCCAATGCAGATTGAGAGCCCAATATCGCCAGCTTTGGCAAGCATTAATGTAAGCCTAGGAACTGTAGCCATGAGATTGGATTCTCCAGAAGAGCTGCCAGCTAAAGTCGTGCTGGGATCAAGAAAAATGGGCCTTGGCAGTACGTGTTACTGGAGTTGTATCCATGCCGGTGGATGTCCACACAATCCAGAAGAGAATTTGACATTGCTGCTGCTGCTGTTGCTATTATAGCAATGGCACCCACCACTGCTACTCTTTCTGGGATTACCATTTCATAATTGCTTACTACAGCTAGCACAATGGAGACCCTGGCAACAAAGGTAGCTACCAAAGTTAGTTAATCTTTCATTCTATTGGGCATGATAAATTTAATTCAGTAGTTATGTACATCTTGATTGGCTTTGAAAATTATAAATTTATAAACTCAAGTTCCAGTTGCTTTTGGGATACTATTTTACAAGGACACCAACTTATAGTATGGCTCGTTAAGGAAGAGAATGGCTCAGTTGCCTTTAGCCTACTGGCTATGGGTGAGGTAGGACCTCTGTTGGCCTTTTCTGTATCAAACACACAGATTGCAAGCCCAGTGCCACTTTGAGATCTTTGGCAGCAATTAACTATGCAGCTCACACACGATTGAGCCTGTATGAAAATGAGTACTCAGAGACGGGTAATGCCTGGGGGGCACTCACCAAACTAAGACAGAGCACCTGTGTGGCCTGGGCAGGCGTCTCCATGATGGGTAAGGTGACCTGCTGATGTCCCACGCAACCCAAGTCAGAAGCTCATTTTTTAATAAAAGGGGGACCTGTAGGGCCCAGGCCCCCGTTTTGGGTAACCGCTGCCTTGCTTGCGAACCTTGACCTTGATATCCTCCCTGTGCTAATTCCCTATGAGGTTCTACCCTCCTGAATGCTTAAGAGAAGTTCCTTGTCTGTGTATCCTGAATAATGGGCATTAACAGATTAGAAGCAAGATTGTAAAACATCAGTAGTGAACTTCTGCCCTCCGGGGTCCTCCCATTGTGCTGTAAGCCTGTATTTAAGACCTCTTCCCCCCTTCAATAAATGACATTCGGCATTTAAAATTAAAAAAAATATATATATATAATTGAATGAATACTGCGAATGTAATCTATGAATACCACAAATGTGATTAATATCATGAGTGTAATTAATGAATATCATGAGTGTAATTTAAAAATAAATAAATAAATAAATAAATAAATAGAAAGGTAATTGTGATAAAGTTTAAAAAAATTGATTTGGGAGCTAGAGAGATGGCTCAGGGGTTAAGAGCACAGTTGCTCTTGCAGAAGAACACGGTTCATTTGCCAGCACCTACATGGAAGCTCAAACCTGGAGTTCTGTAACTCCAGTTCCAGGGGATATGATGCCTTCCTCTGCCTGTATGTCTGTATGTCTGTGCCTTCCTCTGGCACAGACATGGTGCACAGACATACACGAAGGTAAAACACCCATACACACAAAATAAAAGTAAATCTAAAAAAAAAATTTTAAGATTTTAAATTTTGTGTGTATATGTCTGTGTGTGTATGTGTGTGTGTGTATGTGTGTGTGTGTGTGTATACATGCAATTGAGTGCAGGTATCCTCAGTGGCCAGAAGAGGGCATCAAATCCTCGGGAGCTGGAGTTACAGGTGGTTGTAAGCTGCCTGATGTGTGTACTAGGAACTGAACTCAGGTCCACTGGAAGGGCAGCAAGCCTCATAATCACTGAGCCATCTCTCCAGCTCCTCTTCCCATGCATTTTAAATCATTACTACATTACTCATACCCAGTACAATGTAAGTGTTTTGATAGTTGTTAAACTATATTGATTAAAAACAAAGACAAGAAAAAAAGGTACTATTTCAGCACAGATACAACCTTTTTTATATTTATTTATGTGTGTGGGTATGTGTTTATACCAGGATCAGAGGAAAAGTCACAGTTGAGTCCCCCTTCTACTTATTCAGGCCTTTGGGATCAAACTTAGGTTGTCAGCAAATGCTTTTACCACTGAGCCATCTTACTGGTCCCTACAGATGCAAATATTTTCAACCCAGAGTAGACTGACTGCGGATATGTAACCCCCAACTCTAGGTGTGTATAAACATACACATATAATATGTATATATAGCTATAGATTGTGTAGCATTACTCACTGAGAAGAAGAGTCCCCTGCTTTACCCCGTGCTAATAACATGACCTCTGAGATATGGCTGATGTTTGCTGTCCCAGTTTGAATGAGTATGACCTTTGAACTGGTGTATGCTGTCTGGTTCAACTGAGTGTGAGTTACAAATGTAAGCTCTAGACACATGCAAAGTGTTCTTGGACCAGCACTCTGCTCTCTAAGAAGTGACCACCTCTGGGAAGATCAACTTCTAGTCAGTGAGGCCACTTATAACCAGACATCAAGAATATAAAAATTAAACAACAAAAAAGAATATAGAAAATTAAAAATATATACAGTTAATACAGCTGGTTCTGTGATAAACAGATACCAAATGCAGAACATAGTAATCCTGAAATGTAAGTGAAAGAGGCAGGTCCCAAGAGACCATGTGCTGTAGAACTCCATTTATATGACATGTCAGACAGGCAAACCCATAGATACAGAATGTCAAACAGTACTCATCAGGAGCAGAGGAGAGGGGAGGGTGGAGTGTGACCACTGAGTGATGAGGCTCTCTTTTGAGGTAATAAAATATAAAATTAGATAGTAGTCCAAAGCTACACAGAGAAACCCTGTCTCGAAAAACAAACAAACAAAAAATTAAATAGCAGTGATAGTTATGCAACCTTGGAATGATCTAAAGAAAAAAGTTGCTACTACAGAGTTTATAGTAGGTGAATTACATAAAATAAACACAAGTCAAATGTCCATCAAATGATGGCTAGATAAATGTATCATATGCTACAAAATAGTTCTTGTACAATAAAAATGAAGTACTGATACATTCTTCAACATAGATAAGTCTTGTTTGTTTGTTTGTTTGTTTGTTTGTTTTGAGACAGGGTCTCATTAGCCCAGGCTAATCCTCAAACTTGTATGGAGCTGGGAATGACCTTGATCTCCATGTCCTCCTTTCCCCCTTTCCACATGCTGGATTACAGGTGTGCACCATCATGTTGGGTGCAAAATAAATAAATCTGGAAAATACGCTAAGAGAAGGAAGCCAGTTACAGAAGGTCATGTCCTATATAACACCCCCCCACACACACACACACACATTGAGGCAGGAAGACACAGTTTTATATGCTCAGGCTGGCTTCAAATTCATGGGAATCCTCCTGCATCAGCCTCCTGAGTGCTGGGATTACAGATATTATACCACATCTGGCACGTGACTCTCTTCAAGTAGAAATCGGGGTGTTCAATACCCTCACACCTGATCCAGCAGTGGGAGAGGAACGTAGTCCTTGGGTGTCGATGTTTCCTGGTGACATGAAGATTTGTGCAAAGACTCGTGACTGTCTCGCCAGGAGAGCCACTCACTTTCTGTGTCTGAGAAGGGTGTTAGCACTAAAGTGCTGAGCACGTGGTTACTCTGAGAGCTGAAGATGCTGCAGGCTGGAGCACAGCAAGGCTCGGAGCAGAGATCCACCAAAGGCTGCTGCCCCTCCTCCAGACAGAATCAAAATGGAAGACGACGCCCTGGGTGCATAGGCTGAAGCAGGAGATCTCAAGAGTTCCAGAACGGCCTGGGGAACAGTGAGTTCAAGGTCAGCCTGGGAGGACCTAGACCTTCCTGCCTCCCCCCCTCCCCTGGCAAAGGAATCAGAATACTTGAAGATTGACTACCTAAAATGAAATACACCAACAAGGATCCTCAAGGTTGTGAGGCTGGGGAATGGCAGATTGTGGGGCCACTGAGAATTGAAGAGGAACTAGGCAAATGTGAGTGTTTCAGCACTGTGAAGGGCAGAAATAAGACCATCACTTGCTGGATAACTAGGTAAGGACAAGCTGAGCTCAGCAGCAGAGCAATTGCCGACTAAGCCTGAGGTCCCCAGTGCTGGGGCAACTCTAGATATACCCTGACATTACAGGACACTCCAAAACATCCAAGCAGTTTATGAAACAAGGACCACCAGTAACTCCAGTGTGGAGACGGCTCTGAGGAAACCGGCTACTCCATAGTCAGGCATCCTAGTGATCTGCAGGTTTCTCACCAACTGCACGCGTGCCCAGCCCTCAGGCGATTTAAGAACTGGAAACCTCATAACAAACTGAGGCTACACATAAAAGGTGCTGCTTGGTCTGAGGGGTTAAGCAAACACGAAAATGCTGGGCATGGTGACTCATGCCTTCAGTGTGTGGGAGGCAGAGGCAGGCTGATCTCTGAATCTGAGGCCAGCCTGTCTGCACAGAAAATTCCAGGCCAGTCAGAGCTACATAGCAGGACTTTGTCTCAAAAGGAGTGGTGGTGCTGGTGAATGGCTCAGCAATTAAGAGCACTTACTACTCTTGCAGCTTACACACACACACACACACACACACACACACACACACACACACACACGTTAAAAATAATAAAAATAAGCCGGGCGGTGGTGGCGCACGCCTTTAATCCCAGCACTCAGGAGGCAGAGCCAGGCGGATCTCTGTGAGTTCGAGGCCAGCCTGGGCTACCAAGTGAGTTCCAGGAAAGGCGCAAAGCTACACAGAGAAACCCTGTCTCGAAAAACCAATAAACAAACAAACAAACAAATAATAAAAAATAAAAATAAGTTACAGACAAGAAAAAACTAAAACCTGAAGAAATGAGTATATAAAAACTAAATTAAATAGTTTGCTAAAGAATTACCTCCCATTTTCCAGGGGACCTTAGGAGGGATTTTAAGAAAGCTTCACAGAGCTGAGGTGCAGCTGGTGTGCAGTGGGTGCCTGGCACTGCGAAGTCCTGGGGTCAGTGTATACAAGCACACACACACACACACACACACACACACAAAGATGCGGTCCTGACTTTCTAACGGTACAAATGGGCAAAGACCAGACAGAAAGCGAGTGCCAACACTGAAGGCGAGGAGACCTTGTCTAGGACTTCCTTGGGTTAGCAGGAGATGCAGAACCGAGCTGGGAAAGTAGCAGCAATTTCAAATCCGAAGAGCTGGTACTGCCCGGCCTGTTCACAGAGCAGTAGCCAGGGAAAGAGTTTTGAGCCTTCCATTTAACAAGAGAAAATACAGTCAGGTTCCGCAGCATCTGCCTGTAGCCTTAATACTTGAGAGGAAGAGAATTCAGAGTTCGAGGCCAGCTTGGGCTACGTAAGAAACACTGTCAAAAGCAAGCGAATACAGCACCTCACACAGAGAAGGGGGATGAAGAACAGGAGGAAATTGAGCCATTTCACTCAACAGGACAATGAACTTTCTTACAGTTAAAGCTATTTCCCAGGGGACGGGACACCCTGTTACTGGGAGAGGACAATTCCCAAGCACAGTCAGTGATCAACTGGTAAAAGGACATGAAGGAGACAGGCATAGCGATTCACGTCTGTGATCTCAGCCCTCAGGAAGCGCAGGCAGGAGGATTGTGAGCTTGTAGGCAGCCTGGGCTATACCCTGAGAACTTGTACCAAATCACAAAAAAACGGAGCTGGGGAACCAGCTTTGCGAGTAAACCTGACAAGCCTGTAATCCACCATGTGGGGGCATGTGCACATCTAAACCCAAGCACTCCTCAAGTGATACGGTAGGCAGAAACAGGAAACAGCCAGCCTGGAGGGAAGGAAAGAAGGGATTCCCAAAAACTGTTCTGACTTCCACACGAACACGACAGCATGTGCACACCCTGTACATGTGCATGCACACAAACACACAAACACACAAACACGCACTAAATTAATTAATTAGATGCTTTTTGCTTTTCTTTCTTTCTTTGTTTGAAGACAAAGGACCCGGGAATGGTGTGGCACATGCTTTTAATCCCAGCACTTAAGAGGCAGAAGCAGTAGGATTGCTGTGAGTTCAAAGCCTGGTCTATGTGGTGAGTTCCAGGCCAGCCAAAACTATACAGTGAGAGCCTGTCTCAATAAAATAAAACAGCAAGCTTAAAAATGCAGGACTGACCCCAAGGAGAACGAAGACTAAGCTCCCTTTAGCCCTGAAGTCCCTAATTCTAAACTGGACTCCCGGTTGTGGACAGAAGGAATAGTTAGCGAGAAACAATGAAGCCCAAGTAAGCGACCCCCCCCCATTTAAATCAGCGCACTATGCATGGCAGGAGGCTGGCAGTGGTTGAGGGAGGGAGGGTGGTCCAGGGGTTCTTTTTTTTTTTTTAAGATTTATTTATTATGTATACGGAAGAGAGTGCCAGATCTCATTACAGATGGTTGTGAGCCACCATGTGGGTGCTGGGAACTGAACTCAGGACCTCTGGAAGAGCAGTCAGTGCTCTTAACCTCTGAGCCATCTCTCCAGCCCAGTCTAGGGGTTCTTACCACCCACCTTACCCCCGAATGTGTGGCGACCTAAAGGCTGAAGGGAGAGGAGTACACCCAATGTCTGAGCAGGCTTCTACTCCTAGACAGAAGACCCAAGATGGTGAGGTGGTGATCTCCGAGGAGATGCCTTCCCAGGGGAACAGGAGAGAAGGATGGGGAGGGAGTGAGAATTTCCAGCGTGAAGAACAGAGCAGGAGCCAGGATGCTTCAAACTGACCCAAAGTAACAATGACGTACAGAACACGTTCCGGTGTGCGGAGCTGCCAAGGGAGGTGTGCAGCGGTGTCTCCCCTGCGGAGTCCCGAGGCAGAGCAGGTCTGCATCAGGGAAAGAGCTTCAGTAGGGCAAGAGCTGTTCATTTGGGAGGAAAGAGGTGGAACATAAACCATGACACAGGAGCCTCCTTAACAATCAGAACTATGGTGATATTTCATTTGTGCTGAAATGTGATTTTATTTGTATGTTAATAAATAAAGTTGCCTGGGTGTCAGAGCTAATAGGAAGCCATAGTAGAAGCCAGGCGGTGGTGGTGCACGCCTTTAATCCGATCACGTGGCAGGCAGAGTCTGTGTGTTCAAGGACATAGCTAGCTTGGAGACAAATGCCTTTGATCTCAATACCAACCATAGAGACCTGGAGGTCTGTATAGACAAGCAGTGACGAGGAGGTTATGTGGTTGGGTTTACAAGCAATGAGAAGGCAAAACAGAAAGTCAATAAAAAGACAGACACACAGGAAGTAGGTCTCTTTCTCAGGGGAAGGACGGTGGCGGCAGCAGCAAGGGATAAGAAGGCGGTTTTAGTCTCAGCTCTTAGCTACTGCTCTGACCTCTTGGGCTTTTAACTCTGCATTTGGCTCTGTGTTTCTTATTTAATAAGACCGTTCATCTACACAGAACGACTACAGTCCTCCAGCACAGTCAGCTGGTGAGTTCCCGGTCTCCATGGTTGGGGGCGGGGCTGGCATTCCTAGGGCCATTCCTGCCAGCCTATCCTCAGCCTGAGCCCTTCATCCAGAGGTTCTTTCAATGGCCTCTGCTTGATGATAGAGACTGAGCTCTAGTCCTGTTTTAACTCAAAGGGATCTTCCTTCCCAGTCATGGCACAGGCTTGCTTCTCAAAGCTCTACTAAACACAAAGCAGCACAGGAAGCCCACACACACACACACAAAGGTTGTCACAGAATCGTCTCATCTGAACCAAGCAGTACTAGCTGGGGTCACTCAGTGGACTGCTGGGAAGGGTCCTGGGCCACGCATTTTGCAGGGTAGCTTCCCCTCCCAGCCCTTTAGACCTCCACCTGTCCCACAGTGGCTGCTCTCTGGTGGAATCAACTGCAAGACTGTTAGGTTCTTCAGACTGTACATACTGAGCTCAGGAAGACACACAAACCACACACACACACACACACATCTCTCTCTCTCTCTCTCTCTCACACACACACACACACACACACACCCCTAGGATTATGGCCTTCTGATGCCACTCTCTGGGACTCAGGACAAACAGTTGCTACACAAAACAAAGGCCTTTGAAGTCTTGGGTGAAAGATTTTCCCTAAGTACAATTATCCCATTAAATCCACAGTATTGCTCTCAAAGCAGGTGGCCCTTTACCAGCAGCTCTCGAATGCTGATGGTCTGAGACGAAAACTTTCTTGGACCACACAGACAAAAGGGATTATTAAATAGTTTCAAATGATCTTGCTACTCTTTGTCTGAAAGGGCACAAAGGTTGGAGGAAGGTTCTTTCATTTAAAAATTGTATTATTAATTTCTTTCTTTGTGAGTGTGTGCAGAGGTCAGTTTTCTCTCTTTCCACCAGTAAGTCCTGGGGAATCAAACAGCCCATCAGGCTTGGTGGCGAGTGACTGACTCTACCCACTGAGCGATCTCACTGGCCTCAAGGTCATCTCCTTTAAACAGGGGTAATGACAAGTAGTTGAGGGCTGACTAAAGATATCTGAGAAGCAAGAACTTCACCCCAAGTTAATGAAACATTCATAGAGAGAGAGGTAATTGAGCAGGAGGCAGAGGAGAGTCAGATCTGGGCAAGTCATGCTCAGGAAGTAATCCCACCTTCACCAACTAGCCTGCCCAGCAGCACCGAGGAGGGGGGCAATTTCAGTGCAAGAGTTTATTGGGGGCCAGCGTTCTCCGCAAACAGAAAAATCTGGAAAGATAGTGAAGAGTTACTTCTTAAAGCAGCAAAGGGGCAGCAGTGGCCCACACCTTTAATCCCAGCACTCGGGAGGCAGAGGCAGGTGGATCTCTGAGGCCAGCCTGGTCTACAGAGTGACTTCCAGGACAACCAGGGCTGCACAGAGAAACCCTGTCTTGAAAATGAGAGAGGGTGGGGAGGAGGAAGAGGAAGAAGCAGCAGCAGTAGCAAAGGGGCTGGGGAGATGGCTCAGCGGGTCTAGTGCTTCCTGAGCAAACATGAGGATCTGAGTTCAGATCCTAGAATTCCTATAAAAACCCAGTGCCATAGGCATGTGTCTGTGACCCCAGCGCTGGGGATGGGCATAGAGACTGGTAGGTCTCAGGGGCTTGCTGGTCTAGCCAAATGGTAAGCTCTAGTTCAGTGAGAGGTCTTGTCTCAGAGCATAAGGTGATGGGGCTGGAGAGATGATCCTGCAATTAAAAGCACTGTCTGCTCTTGCAGAGGACCAGGTTCAGTTCCCAGCACCAACATGGTGGCTCACAACTGCCTGTAACTCCAGTTCCAAGGGCTCTAACACCCTCTTCTGGCCTCCTTGCACACCAGGCGCACACATGGTACGCAGACATACTTGCAGGCAAAATACCCATGCACAAAAGATTTTACATAATAAGGCGGAGAACAGCAGAAGACGACACTGGACATCAAACTCTGGACTCCATGAACAGGTTAAGTACACTTGTACACACATACACATACACATACACGCGCACACCCCCCCCCAAACTAAGAGCAGAAAACTACTACAGAGTGGGGCTAAGACCCAGCAAAGCCATACCCCCCTCCCCTCCACCCCATCCCCACCCCCCCGACCCCCGGTGACCTGGCCAGCTCTGCAAAGTCCTGAGCCCCAATGGCTGCAGGGAGTTTTCACAAAAGCCTCACAATTGTTGGTTCTGCTTGAGACCGTGGCCCGGGGAAAGATGAGTGCACTCCACAACCACCCTTTGGAAGGGAGCCTAGAATAAGAGTCAGCGGGAGGGAAGGCCAGGCCACGTGGAAGATGGAAAACCCTGTGTTTGGTTCTCTCCTATCACTCAGCAACCCTAGACAGCACAGGCATCTTCTCTGGGTTCTCAACTGCAAGCCTCTGAACCACAAAGCCTGCGGTGCGGACTCAACGGTAAAATGGGACAGCAATAAAACCAAAAACTTCTTTATGTATATGAATGTTTTGTCTGTGTCTCAAGGTTTCTATTGTTATGATAAAACGCCATGACTGAAAGCGTTTATTTAATCTACATGTCCCAGTCATAGTCCATCATAAAGGGAAGTCAGGGCAGAAACAAGCAGAGACCATGGAAGAGAGCAGCTTACTGGTCGGCTCAGGCCACTTTCTTCTGTAATCTAGGACCACCTGCCCATATACATCTGCCTCCATATATACATTATATAGATAATGTATTATACATATGGGCAATCTTAATTGAGAAAATGCCACATCAGACTGTCCGTATATATAATATATATATGTATATATTGCCCATATTATATGTATGGGCAATCTGATGGAGGCGTTTTCTCAACTAAGATTCCATCTTCCCAGATGTCTAGGTTTGTGTCAAGTTGACAAAACCAACCAACACAACTTATAGATATGTCTGTGCCCCAGGTGTGTGCCTGATGCCCATGGAGGCCAGAAGAGAACACTGGATTCCCTGGAACTACCTCTGTAGAGGTTCTTGCTTCTAAAATGCCATTAGTAACATATAACTAAAAATAAATGCTATGTATAATCAGTACATCTATTCCCAGCTAAGAGCTTTGTCCCATCTATTCTACACTAACACTAGTATTTCCCGTTTAATCTGATTTAAGATACATGCTAAAACAAGCAATCTCACCAGAAATGCTCCAGGCAATAGAGGGCAAAGAGGGTGGGGTGGGAGATAACTAAGATAGTATCTAAAAGTTCCAAAGAGGCAGTGTGGAAAGGTGAATCAGGAAGTCAGAGAACCGGCTAGACCGCTGCCCTGTCCTTGGCCGTGTGGCCCACACTCACTGTTGAATTGAGGAAATGACAAGAAGCAACCAGAGGATACAATCAGGCATACAATCAGGATACAGCAGGCCTGGCTGACTGTGCCTAAGATAAAGGCTTTGGAAGGCTCCAGCAGGAGTGACCAGGAAGCAGAGGAGAAGGGTGAGTGGGAGGAAGCCTGAAAGGCTGGAGAGAAGAGGCAGCCCAGAGAATAACAGGTACCAAAGAGGTTGCCTGAGCACCACTGTCCCCCAAAGCTGTCTCCCTGCTGCTGAGTAGTCTGAGAGCTGAGGAGGACAGCTGTGTAAAGCCATACAACCTGATGATGTAGGCGGCTACCCCAGCAGAGCTATTGTGAGCAGTGCAGGGCCAGTCTGCAAGTCCAGGAGCCATGGCCTGCTCTGCCCGCCCTCCGTTCTCATTTTCCTTCCAACTTTTCCAACCTGAGCAACATTACCGAGCACCAAGCACACCAGGGTCTCGCCTTGGAGGAAAATGGACACAATATCCCAAGGGCCTCACACACCAAGTATACAAGGAAGGTGGGTTTGCCTGAGGAAGCAGCCAAGGTGGGGGGAGGCTCGCACGGGGTTCTTGGACTAAATGGTACTGGATGAGCTTGAAGGGAAGACTGAGAATGTTGAGGGTGAGGGAGGCATTTGAGGGAGAGCAGATCAGGACAAGGAGGAGCGAGTGTGCGCGGCAGCTCTACAGGAGGCTCTCGGAGGAGATTCAGTGAACGGGGCGAGACCTCAACAAGAGGCTCAGTCTTCTCACCGGGGTTTACAGTGTGCAAAGTTCTACAGATGAGCCTGCAAGAAGACCCTGCAACAAAACGGTGTGTGTGTGTGTGTGCTCACGCTTTTATAGTTTTTTGTTTTTGTTGTTTTTTTTTTTTTTATGTGCATTTTGGGGCTGGAGAGATGGCTCAGTAGTTAAGAGCACTGGCTGCTCTTCCAGAGGACCTGAGTTCAATTCCCAGCAACCACATGGAGGCTCACAACCATCTGTAATGAGATCTGATTGCCCTCTTCTGGTATACAGACATACATGCAGACAGAACACACATATTTATTTAAAAAAAAAAACAAAAAAAACATGCATTTTGGTCTAAAAAGAGAATAGATGTCTTTCATATTCTCATACAGATTTATGCCCTACACACTGAAAACAATGTGCCAGGCAGAGGTGGTGCTTGCCTTGAATCCCAACACTTGGGAGGCAGAGGCAGGCGGCTCTCTGTTCAAGGCCAGCTTGGTCTAAAGAAATTCCAGGACAGCCACAGCTTACACAGAAAGATCCTATCTCGAAAAACCAAAACCAAACAAACCAATTAATGCAAGCAGTTGCCAGACTGGCCTATGTGGAGACAGGAAAAAGGCCTGAAGAGCCAGTGTAAGATGGGTGGGGCTGGAAAGATGGCTTAGTAAAACACACTGGCTGCTCCGGGTTCGAGTCCTAAAACCCACATGGCAGCTCCCCACTAGTCTGCAACTCCAGTTCTAGACTTCTGGGCTCGTCTGGCTCCCAAGGGCACTACAAAGATATGATGCACATACATGCAGGCAGGACATCCATATTCATAAAATAAAAATCAATTTAAATAAATAGGATGGGAATGTGATCAAGGAAAACAATGTTAGCCTCTGGCCTCCACATACCCATACACATAAACACACACACACACACACACACACACATACAGATGCATATACACACATGAACCTAGAAGCCACAGTCACCGAATATATGAACAAACATATACACATATAAACCCAAAAATTAAAAAGAAATTAAAATGCTCTAGAAGTCAAAGTTAAGAAAGGGGCTAAAAAAAAAAAAAAAAAAAAAAAAGTTGCCAGGTGGTGATGGCGCACGCCTTTAATCCCAGCACTCGGGAGGCAGAGCCAGGCGGATCCCTGAGAGTTCGAGGCCAGCCTGGTCTACAGAGTGAGTTCCAGGACAGGCACCAAAGCTACACAGAGAAACCCTGTCTTGAAAAACAAACAAACAAACAAACAAAGTCCTGGGGAAAGATAAAGCGGTTACCAGAGTCAAATACAAGGGAAGGGCTTTAAAACCAGAAGGAATGAAGGCGGGAGGGCTCCCAAACTCAATGGGCCCACATGCTGTTCACTGGGTGGTACGAGGGGGTGTCACTGATGATGTCATTGATGAGTCCAGCAGAATGGCAGGTGCACAGCAGGGCAGCCCTGGCCAGCGTCCTGCCTAGTTACCCAGCTCAGGAGTTAAGGAGGAAGTTGGTGGTGGAGCCAGGAAGGCAACAGGAAAGGGAAACAGGAAGTTAGTCAGAAAAACTAGTCCGCACAAGTGAAGGCCTCTGTAGCCAGGCGTGGTGGTTGCTGTGTGTCATCCCAGCACCGGGGAGGCAGAGGAGGAAGGATCACAGTTCACTCCAAGACCACCGGGGTGACCGGGAAGCACCCTGGGGAGAGGTGCAGTTCAGTGAAGAGCACCCGCGTGCCAGCGCAGGGACCCTGGTGCCAGCGCAGCACCGTGGACACAGATTGCCACACTCTCCTCCTTCCACCTAGCTGTCAGGAAGGGATTTTCTTTCTTTTCCTAAGTTCTTACTTAAGGAATACGTAAGTACTATTTTTAAATTCCAGAACGTGGCACACTTGAAGGGCAAAATGTTTCCCATCCAATAATTCTTTATCTTACTGTGTAAAAGCCTCTTACTAATTTTTTTTTTCAAATTATTTTTTAACTGACAGAAGATCCGTTTTCAAACCAGCTTTCACTGTGGCCTTTTCTCCCACTTTTGATGTGTGTTAGTATGTGAGCATAGGTGTGTGGGTGCACACGAGCATGGAGGCCAGGGGTCAACATTGTCTTCCTCTATCAACCTCCCCCGCCTTTCTGAAGCTTTGTTATTTATGTGTATGTGTGTTTTGCCTACAGGTATATAAGTGCGACGTGGGCACACAGTGCCTGTGAAGGCCAGAAGATGACGACACATCCCTTGAGACTGGAGTTAGACAGATGGTTGTGAGCTGTCATGTGGGTTCTGGGAACTGAACCTGGAGCCTCTGGAAGAGCTGCCAGCATCCTCTAATCCGCTAAACTATCTCTCAGCCTTCACGCTCTTCTGAGACAAGGTTCTCTCCCTGAACCTGAGCTCACTAACTCAGCTAGATCTGTCTCCACCTCCCGAGGCTGGGATTACAGGCACGTGTTGCTACACCAGCTCTTCATGTGGGTGCTGGGGATCCAAACTCAGCTATTCAACTTTCACAGCAAGCACTTTACTCAGCCAGCTCCCTAGCCCCTGACCTTTTCTTCCAGAGGAACAAAGTAAGGTGAACTCCTAAGCATTTGTTACAGTTACTTCCTTCACAGGTTGGCAGAAGTAGATCAAGGAAGTAAAACATCATTTCATGCAGTTCTGAGTGTTTATAACTCCATTTCAGAAAGAGCTTGGAGAAGCACAGGGAAGGCAAGGGGGTGCTCAGGCATAGGAAACAAGCTGGAAAAGGCGGCACCGGCTGGTATGAGAACATGAAGTCGCAACCCTGCTGAAGAGGAGGGTCAGTAATAACAACAGCGTTCATCTGCAGGCACCAAACCGAGCAGTCTGCTGCAGAGGGGGAGGGCAGGTTTTCCCCGCACCTCACGGCCATGAGGCCTCCCAGTACCTACGCCAGGGCAGCAGCTCCCCCTGGCAAGGCTGTGGGCTAAGTGTCTGCTGGCCAATGACAAGTAATGCCGGGCAGCCAAAGGCACCCGCCGTACTTAAGTGCAGAGCTGGGCTGGGAGCACAGTCCAGCCCGCAGAGACACACACTGGGCATGTGCAAGGCACGCTCCAGTCCAGTATCGCGGAAAGGAAAAATGAAAGGCAACGCAGAGCTTGGGCAGAGATTAAATAACCAAACAGCTGGACATTTATTACAAAAGCTGGTTTTCTCCCCTCCCTTCCTATGTTTTGTGTTTTCCCTTTATGTCAGTGACTCAATCGTAAAGTGATCAGAAGTCCTCGAGATTAAATAACAAGTCTATCAACACATATTTTGGAGTGTAATGCGAGGTGGAAGAACATCCCTAACCCAATGTGAATTAGGTGTCCCTCAAAATTGCACATTTTCCTCCTAGTTTGTTTACATAATTTAAAATGTATGTACAGAATGACCTATAAGTATTGATTCATATAGAATTCAGTCTGGAAGACATACACACTACCACCTTCTAAAAAGGACAGGCCTCAGGCCCTAACAATCCACTAACATGATTCAATACATACATTTCACACCCTTGCAACAAAGAGTCTTTGCCTTGTCTCTAATCCTAGTCTTCTTCTGAGGTAACTCCAGGAACCCAGCTGTGACAGAGACCAATTTTCCAAGAATAAGGCTACATAGCAAGGCTTCTTGGAGGGTCTTAACGTTCTTGGACTGTACATCTGAGGTTGAAAGCTCCACACTGGAATGTTCGAGATAACTTATAGTTCATGAACAGAAGACTGCTCCTAGGAGTCAGTCAAATGTCAGTGAAGTCGGAGAACAAGCTGACAACCATTCTAGAGAGGACGAGAACTTCCAGACGCCGCCACTGAGTGACCCAGCCACAAGCACAGCGCCATCATCTTCCAGCCTCGGTAAAGGTACATTCTGTCCAAGGCAGGGCCACAGCTCCATCTGGCCTGAGCTCGGATTCACGTCTTCATGGTGACGCCCTCTCTGCACACTTGCTTTCAGAATATCACCCGGCCGTCTTCTCCTCAAACCAACTTGCATGACTCTGCCTCCTGTTCACTGAGCCCTTAATTAAGGCTGGCGAACAAGGGCCCAGGACCAAAACATGTCCAGTTAACGGGGTAAGCTGACGAGCCCCACGAAGAGGTTGGCAGGTTCCTTTTAGTACATTCACAGATATAATAAAAAATCATCCGTAACTGCTGTAGTGTACAAAAATAATTTGACAGTGTTGGAGGCAGTGGGCAGTGTTGCAGGATGCCTGATGAGCTGAGGTTCCGTCGGGGCTGTGAGGACTCCACACGCCTGAACTGAAGGCCTACAGGCCCCGTGAGCGTCCCAGTTCGTTCTCTCGTGGGCACCAATCACTCACTCAGTATGTGAGCTTGTCTCCTTCGCACAAGAGAGAACACTTCCCTCACTATTAACGGTGAGATAAACAGAATTGTACAACTTGTCTGTGGAGAGAAAAAAGTTTTTAAAATGAAGCAACAACTTACTTTTGGTCGAGCATCATGATTTGAACATTAGCGATGGATTTGAGCAAACACATTATGACATCACAGAAAGAAAGCTGTCTGTCTTCAGTGAATTAGAAAATAACTTTTGAAAATTAGAGTTAAAACCATAAACACACAATGTCACATCAGCTGTCAAAAATAAATAATAACTGAAGTATGCCACCACCATGGGCAAAACAAGTTACTAGAGCCCAGAAGAAAGTTGGGCTTCTCCTTTCTTTTTTTTAATTTTTTTTTTTTTTGTTTGTTTTTTGAGACAGGGCTCTCTATATAACAGCCATGGCTATTCTGGAACTCACTCTGTAGACCAGGCTGGCCTCAAAATCACAGAGCTTCCCCTGCCTCTGCCTCCTGAGTGCTGGGATTAAAGGTGTGCACCCCCACATCTGGCAAAAGTCGGGTTCCCTACGGCAGATGCGGGTTTTCACTTGAATAGCTCTGGTAGTCTCACACCAGCAGGTCCTTCCTTCTAGTTGGCAGGTCTTTACAAGGCTTCTCATTCGTTTTTTTAATGTATTACTTAGTGGGGGGAGAGCGTGAGCACCCACATGTGTGCAGGTGTGTGTGTGTGTGTGTGTGTGTGTGTGCAGACGCCACAGCACGTGTGTGGAGATCAGCGGACATCTCAGAGGAATTGGCTCCCTCCTTCCACTATGCTGAAGTAGGCGCTCACACCTCTGCTAACGTGCTACTGCTACAGCTTGGCTGGTCTTCAAGCTGTCGGATGATCTGCCTGTTTCTGCTTTCCTTCTCGCAGGAGGAGTTCTGGGGTCCCAGATGTGCACCACATCTGGCTTTTTATGGAGATTCTGGGTATCGAACTTGGTTAAAGGGCTTGCGCAGCAGCCTGGACTTTTACTGAGCCATCTCCTTTTCATTTGTTTTGCGGGGCTGGGGACTGAACTCTGGGCCTGCAGCACGCTGCAGCTCTAGCCCACAAATGGATCCTGGAAGCAAATGTACTTTTTCTTTAAAGACAAAGTCTTCCAGGCTGGCCCTCAACTCATAATCCTCCTGCCTCTGCCTCCCAATTCTGAGTGAGTCATTAGAAGCTGGAGAAGAGAGCCTAGGGACTTGCTCGTGTTGACCTATCCTGTTCCTCCTTGGGACAGGCTGGAGGACAGCTGCTTAGAGTCAGGTGACAGTGGCCAATTAGGATGCCTGGTTTCAAGGCTAAGCCATCCGTAGACGATCTCAAGCTGACCTGACATGAGCACTGTCCCCTCAACAATACAACAGAATGTGTCAGAGGCCTTCTCAACAGAAAGCAGCATCTTAGAAGCAGGGCCTTTCTGGCTGTTTCTCAGAAAGCCCAACGTCTCAGCCAAGACTCTGGAGCTGAACACCTGCCCCTGCGGACGGTGTTAATTAGAGCTCCCTTCTCTGTGACAGTGGTGCCTTGCTGCAGAATTCTCCAGCCCTGTTTAGCAGCCAGTCAGCAGCCCAGAGGAGCACACTGATTAATGGCTGGCGAGGTATGAGTAAGCCTCTTGCTTCTCTGCAATTGTAAATGGCAACACTCATTAGTCTCAGGTCGGGACAGGCAAACTCAGGCCCTTTGGCTCCTTGAAAAAAGAAATGAGTCTTCCCAGCCTAATCAAACGCTACTTTTCACCCTAAAGTCTTTAAAAGTAATCAGCAATTTTGTTGGTTTCAAGTAGTGATGAAATCAAATGTTCTAAACTCAACAGGAAAAATGGTTAAAGAAAAAAGCACATGCTTACCATGAGAATGAAAAAGTAGAAAACCCACATCCATCCTAGGTTGTCTTGGATCAAAGACACCAGATACTAAAAAAGAGAAAAGGAAATTATGATATAATTCTTTATAAATTAACAAGATGAGGGCTAGGGACATGGCTCTATTTGACAATGTTTAGTTAACATTCACAACGCCCTGGGTTTGACCCCCAACAACACATAACTGAACATGGGGCATGGCTGTGATCCAGCGCTTGGAAGGTGGATCAAAAGTTCAAGGTCATCCTCTACCACATAGCTACTTTGAGAACAGCCTGGGCTACGTAAGACTGCCTCAAGAAAACGGGGGTCAGGAGCTTGCTGAGTCAGACGGTCCCATGGTTAGCAGCGCTGGCTACTCTTAATCATAACCACCTGGCACTCAGGGGAACCTAGGCCCTCTTCTGACCTCTGCAGGCACCAGATAACCACACACATTCATGAAGGCAAAACACTCATACACATAAAACAGAAATCAATGAGATAAAGTAGTTGAAAAGGAGATTAGACAGGGCCACTTTGGAAAATCGGGAGCTGGGGTTTCAATAACATCTGGTTGTTTACAAAGCTCTTCCACAGACATGTTCCCATTTTGAGACAGGGTCTCACCATGTCCAGGCCGGCCTGGAACCCACGCTGTCAGTCTGAGTGCTGGTAATGACCACAGGCTTGGCCTGCCACCCTGGTTCCGTGTGCATCTTATTACCGGCTCACTCTGTACAGAACTGCAGAAGGAGCTGTATGCCAGAGGTTTGCTCTTCAGAGGAAGAACAGCATCCTCGGTGCCTCCTGCTCCCTCCTCATCTCCTGGTGGAAGGTCCTAGAGCATCTGATGCTTTCAAGAACAAGCTAGCTCCCAGTTTTTCTTTCTGTTTCCCTTGCTCAGTGTTTCTGAGGCACAGTCTTGCTGTGTAGGCCTCAGCAGCTGGCACCTGATAAGTCAGTGAGAGCGACCTCAAATGCCCTGCTCCCTTCTCAACCACACTATCTGTTCACCGGGTTACTATGTTATCAACCTTCCACAACATAACTCCTTTCCTTTACTTTCTTTTGTTTGTTTTGGTTTTTCAAGAAAGGGTTTCTCTGTGTAGCGTGGCTGTCCTTACTTTGTAGATCAGGCTGGCCTCAAACTCAAAGAGATCCATCTGCCTCTGCCTCCCAAGCGCGGAGATTAAAGGCACACATCATCACGCCTGTCCTCCCTCCCTCCCTCCCCACCCCTATTCTTTTTTGGAGCTGAGGAGTGAACCCAGGACCTTAAGCTTGCTAGGAAAGCGCTCTACCACTGAGCTAAATGCCCAACCCCCTGGCTTTTCTCTTTATTTCCAATTATTGAAAAGAAGCTAAGAGCACTTAACCCAGTTTTCTCTCCCTCCCCCCCAATTACAGGAATATCTAACATAAAATTACCATTTTACATTTTTTTAAGTGTATGTGTGCCTATGTATGCACAGGTATGTGAGCTTGTGCCCAAGCGTAAAAGCTGGAAGACGGTATCAGGTGTCCCCCTCCATCACACTGCCTATTCTTTTGAGGTTTTCCTGGATATAGGGATCAGATTTTCTCAGCTAGGCTGGAAGCCACCAAGTCCCAGCAATCCTCCCGTCTATGGCTCTCTCAGAGTTGGGGTTACATGTAAGCCTAGGATTCCCATCTTGTTACCTAAAGGCTAGGATCCCGATCGGTCCTCCTGATTACACAGTGGGTGTTCTTCACCCCGGGCCATCTCTCCACTCCCTAATAGTAACCATTTTTAAACACACAGGTCGGCAGCATCAATTACAGTCACAATGATGTACAACCACAACAGCTACTTATTCCCACATCTTTTTTATCCATAACAAAAGCTCTGTGAATCACAGTACCCACAACCCTAGCCAATGGCAAGTTCTATTTTGTTGTTTTCTTCTCCCCAAAGCCAGAGTCTCACCCTCTAGCCTAGGCTGGTCAAACTCATTCCTTAGTCTCGGACAGCCTTGAACTTGTGGCAATCCTCTTGAAAGTCCTGGTCTTCCAAGTGCTGAGATTACATGCATGTACCACCTTACCTGACTTAATTACTTCTAATTTACTTTCTAAAGCTGTGAATTTGCCTATTGTAGATATTTCATGTAAATATTTTTTTAATTTGGCATTTATTTAGCAAATTTTCAAGGTTCAAACATACAGTAAGCATGCATCAGCATTTCATTCCTTTTCATGGATGAACAGAATTCCACTGAATGTATATAGCAATTTTTTTAAATCCATTCATTTGTTGGATGCCTATTCCACCTTTTATCTACTAGGAATAATATTGTAACGTACACCAGGATACAAATATTAGTCCTTCTTTTCAGCTGGGGAGACGGGGAAATAATGCAGGAGTACCATGCTACATCATATAATAACTGCATACTTAATTTTGTGGGGGGGGGGGGGGGGGGGGAGAATACCCACATTTTTTGCATATTTAATTTTTTTGGGGGGGGAGAATATCCACATTTTCCACAAAAGCTCCACCATTTTGTTTATGCTCATACCAGCAATGGAAGGCTCTGATTTTGCCTGGACACACAGATGTGAAACACGTGAGTGCCTGGTCCTATGGAAGCCAGAAAAGGTACTGGATCCTCTGGAACTAGAGTCACAGCCAGTTGCAAACCATCATGTGGGTGCTGGGAACTGAACCCAGGTCCTCTGGAAGAGTAGCCAGTGCTCTTACCCACTGAGCCATCTCTCCAGCCTCTATTTCCTGCTTTTTAATTATAGCCATCCTCACTAGGAACGAGGGTCAGATCTCAGTGTGGTTCTGATTTGTATTTCCCTACTAAGGCTATTGAGACTCTTCCCGTGTGTAATATTAGCCATTTTTATGTATTTTTCATCAAATTTGTCCCTATGTTTTCTTTGAAGAATTTCAGAATTTTAGCTCCTAAAGTTGGATCTTTGATCCATTTTGGCCCTGGACGGCCTGGTTGCCATTACACAGCCCAGGTCGACCTTAAACTCAAAGCAATTCTGCTGCTTCTGAGGGCTGGGATTACAGGTGCACACCATCAGACTCAGTTTGGAACAATCTGCTTTTCAAGGAATGCAGAGTCTGGTACAGAGGACAGAGATCCAGATTGGCAAGTTGGCCATCATGTGCAATAGGTGTTTCCTGGAGGCATGTACCAACTGCTATGGCAACCAGGAGGAAAAACAACAAAGTCTTGAAAATTTGTTGAAATCCAGGGAAGGCAGAGGCAACACCACCACTTGGAGCAGCCCCAGGAATGGCTGAGGGCAAGGCTGACGGAGTTTTAGCCTTCAGGGTTTGTGAGGCAATGGCAAACCATTCAAAACTCCTCAAGAGGCCAGGCATGGTGGTGTACACCTTTAATATCAGCACTCAGGAGGCAGAGGCAGGCCAGCCTGGTTTACAAATCTCTGAGTTCCAGGACAGCCAGGCCCATCTGGAAAAATAAAACAAACAAACAAAAACAAACAAACAAAAATCCCCAAGAGAAGGGATGAGCACAGTTAAGAATGATTTATTCCTGACCCACTTGCCTGACTGTGGAGGTCAGTCCGACAGTGACCCGAGTTTACTGTTAGGATCGGAACACTGACGTGTGAGACAGAGAGGACTAAACCAAGTAGTCAGGCCCGGTAACACAGTCCATGATCCCAGTCCTCAGGAGGAGGGTCGGGAACTAAACCAAGTAGTCAGGCCCAGTAACACAGTCCATGATCCCAGTCCTCGGGAGGAGGGTCGGGAACTCAAGGTCATGCTATTCTACACAGCAAGCTCAAGGTCAGACTAGGCTATGTGAGAAACTGTCCTCAAAAAGGAAAAAAGAAAATTCCAAGTAAAATGACTGCAATGTTAATTACAATTACCTGCCTGATTAACTTAGAGGGCAACTAGTGAGGAACAATCTAAAACACCCAATGTGATGGGGCCAGAGAGGTGGCTCAGTGGGTGAAGGCCCTTGTCCGAGCCTGA
>CABHPH010135556.1:14797-28505 GCA_902168325.1 Peromyscus nudipes
TATAATCAACCCTCACAGACACACCCACAGTGGGCTTGGTCTTTCCACCAGTTAATATAATCAACCCTCACAGACACACCCACAGGTCTACAAGTCCTTCCTTGAGGCTCTCTTCTCAGGTGGTTGTAGGTTATGTCAAGTGGAAACGAACCGTCACAGAACAGTGTGGAGGAATGGAGATCCACTTAAGCTGTTGGAGGAAAGATAGACTCTGAACTGTCCCTCTCCCTCTTACTGCTCATGCTTAGGGTTTAGAATGTCCACATGGGGACAGGCAGATGAGACAGGAGGACACTGCTGACCTGACAGTCTGACGATGGAGGGGAGGGATATGTTACAGGCTAGAGTCAGGAGCCCCGGCATTCACTTGGAGAGAGGGAGGAGTCCTGGCTGCCTCTTTGAGTTTGGATATGTCGAAGCATTGCAAGTTATTTGTTAATACTGAGCCCAAACCAGCTTGACTTAGCTGGTCCTACCACAGTAGTTTTCCTCCCTCCCTCCCCCTCTCCCTCCCACTACCTCCCTCCCTTCCCCCTCATTCCCCCTTCCCTCCCTCCCACCACATCCTTGGGTGCATGGCCATTGTTCTTGAGCCAGTCTGTGTTCAATGGTATGAATATAACACTAAATAGATGCATTTGGCGCCTCCCTCACCAACAGGAAGGTAAATAGTGAAGAAGAAATCAGACACAATTGGGGGCTGGAAAGATGGCTCAGGGGTTAAGGGCACTGACTGCTCTCCCAAAGGACCTGGGTTCAAATCCCAGCACCCACATGGCAGCTAACACCTGCAGGCAAAACACCAATGCACATAAAATAAAAGTAAATAAAATTAAAAAAAAAAAGAAATCAGACACAAGAAGGCTTCACTTCAAAGGGTGTTGAGAAAAAGACTGGGGAGTGTGGTAAAAACACTGAGGGGTGATACTGGGAGATTGCTCACACAGTGCCGGCCTCAGAAGCAGGATCTGCCTGAGTTTGAGCCTGAGAACTGTCAAATGCTGAGTGTAGTGGCTCATACGTGTAATTCCAGATCTGGGGAGGCAGAGACAGAGGATCCTGGGGTTCACTGACTATTAGTCCAGAATATTTCCTGAGCTGGAGGACAATGGAAGACACTTCTTTAAAAACAAAGTGGACTCCACCACGAGAATGACATCCATGGCTCACCTTTTTGGCCTCAATATATAAACACACAAACGAGCAGATGGATTCAAACACAAATAAGTATCAGCACAAACAAACTCACGTGAACACACACACACACACACACACAAGAATTCTGAGGGATTAATTTTCTATTGGAGTATAACAAATTATCCCAAATTTAGGGCCTTAAAACCACACACATCTATTATCTCAGGTGGCTTCTAGCCAGCTGCTGCCCTGGGATGGAATTTTGTTTAAGGGCCAAGCTGAGGTTGAAGGATCTACTTTCAAACTCTTTTACATGGTCATGGATAAGGCCCAGGTCCTTGTGGGCTGTTGGCCTGAGGGCCTCCATTCACGGGTAGATGGTGAAGGTCCCCTTCCTTTTCTCAACATTTGAGTCTTCTTCTCCCTGGGCAGCTCAGCACAGAGCAGCAGCAGCAGCAGCTGGGCGGGAGAGAGCATCACCCAGGGTGGAAGCTGCAGCTTCCTTATAACCTCATCTTGCCGATGACAGACCACTTCTCCTAGTGCATTGTACTCATTAGAAGTGAGTCCATGGGTCCCATTCACGTTCCAGAAGAGGGAAACTAAGTTTCACACATTTTTTTCTTTCATTTTAAAAATTACTGTGTATTACTTATAAGTAATCAATTTCACAAAGGCATTGCCATCATGTATATAATGTATTTTGATCACACGTACCCGGTCACCGTGCCTTGTCCCTTTCCACTCTTTTGACCCCTCCCTCTCCCAACTAGTTCTGTGTCTGCCCTCACTCGCTCTCCTTTTTTGATGACCAAATGAATTTAATTAGGGCTTTGGAGAGAGGATAGGATAGAATTTTTGGCCGTATATTTTTAAGCACCAGGGAAAGTGGGAATTGGCATTAAAGATGTTCCTAGAGATGTTTAAAGATATATTTCAAATATTATTTATAGTTTATATATAGTCAATAAACTTATATAAGACTCCTTAGCTGAAAACCTTAAGGCATCTGTGTTTAAGATTTTTCAATTTTTAAGGTTTAAAAAAGCTATTCAGTGCACATACCATGTGTTATATAAAACCCCTTGGGGGGGCCTGGGGCCACAGCCTGTAATTAAGTGCATTGAATTTTCTACAGTAAAATTATGAATATTCATACCATGGAGGATAAATATAGACTCTGAATTACCTCATGTCAGCTAAGGGCAAATTTATAGACAAACTGAGAGTATGCCAAATGGAGACTAATACTCCCTCGGACACTGTTGTCTTAGCGGAGCAGGTAGGAAGCTTTTGACTCATGGTCAGTGTTTAATAACATGCTCATGCAAAATAAATGCCTCCAAGTCAACACTGGCTGTAGTTTGACTGATTCTCCCATATCTGCAGCACGGTGGTGCTGGAGGTGGGGCTTTTGGGAGGTGTTGGGTTGTAAGTGCAGAGCCTTTTGGGTCTATATCTTTAGCAAGAGATAACAGAGGGATCTCCCATTTCATCTACCATGTGAGGACACCGTGTGGAGACCCTCTGTGAAGCAGGCACTCCAGACATATGACCTGCTGGAGCTTGACTACGGCCTTCCTTGCCTTCGGCATTCCATGAACATTTGGATTCTTTAAAAGCCACCCATACTTACACAGTTCCCCAGCTCTTCTTACGTTGTGTGTGTGTGTGTGTGTGTGTGTGTGTGTGTGTGTGTGTGTTCACTTGTGCTCACAGGTGCATGTATCCATGTGTGTGCATGTAGAAGCCAGAAGATGGTATCTGACGTCATCCACTATCGCCCTTCACTTTATTCTTTTGAGACAAGGTCTCAACATGAAGCCTACCATTTCCACTCCACTGTGAGTCAAGGCCAGTGAGTCCTTGGGCTCTTCCTGTCTCTGCCCTCACCCTGGTCCTGAGGTTGCAGAAGCATGCCTGCTTTTATGTGGGTAGTGAGGATCCAGGCTTAGGTCCTCCTGTGTTCCCAGTAAGCACCTGAACCACCGGACCATCTCCTCAGCCCTTAAATAGTTATTGAAGGAACTGCATTCACTTCAGGAGAGCATCCTGTGAGGCCAATAAAAGCAGTGACTCTTGTTCTTAGCTGCTTCATGTCCACGGCTTTTGCAATGTGACTTGGCAACTTTCTCTTCAGGAAGGGTAGAGTCTGCTTCTCCATCTTCGGAATCTGCCCTTTTCTGGTCCCTCACTTGAGACGGAAGTGTGGCAGAAGTGATGTGGAGTAGTCTTGAGTTAAAACTCGGGAGGTGGTTGTCACTTCCCTCCATGTTGGAGAGTTCCCATTTTCAGGAAAGCCACCCTGCCTGGCTTGACATTCAGTCCACAGCGGACCATGAAGAATCTAAAATAGAGCTGAGATGTCCAGCAGACTCTTGGAAACTGTTAGCAGTTGCTTAAAGTCACTGAATAGTGGTGGCTAGTTAAGAAGCAACAGCTAACGGTAAGATGTGGAGCTTGGGTAGCTCTGAGCTCTCCAGATGTGCCAGTAACAGAACCAGCTTGGCCCTCACTAGACCCCAAAGCATCTTGTTTCCTTTTAATGCTTTAAACATAAATTCTTTATAATCTGACGTTTCCATAGTTCTCAGCATAACTCCCCAGAGCACATCTGAGCAATACAGGCTCCAGATTCAACGCACCAGATAAAATAATCGATGGGTGTTTACAGCTCCCCGGCCTCGTTTTCAAGATCCAGTTGATCTATGATTCTGTTACAGAATTATAAGTTCCAACCATTTATCCCAAAGAGAGCTTAAATCAGGCGCTTTCTTGCAGGGTGTCTTTGGAAAGCATGCTCCCAGCCAGATGCTCTCCGGATTTATGCTGCTCCAGCATCTGGTAGAACCAGCAGCCAGGATTTCTAAATCAACACCAGAGATATGCTCGCGGCTTCCCTCACTTGCCTTTTTTGCTCCTTTATCTTTCAGAGGTATAGGTGTCCATGCCCTGTTTTGGTGTTGGTGAGACCCAGCGCCATGCTGGGTGCTTACACAATGGGTTTTGGTTTTTCAGTTATCCACAGAGGCAAGATGTATCTATATCCGGGGTGGTGGTGGTTTTTGATTTCTTGCAGTACTGGGGATTAAATTCAAGGTCTTGTCCATGTTCAGCAAGCCCTTTACCATTTTGCCATATGCCCACTCTTTTCTGGAGGTCTTTGAATGCCATGTCAAATTAAGCTCTGATCCCCTGGAAAAGAACAGCTAATATTTCCAGGAGAAAACATGAAAATTAAAACAGTGCCCTGGGGTTTTTTGGTGGTAGAATTAGAATACCGCACTGCACACTGTTCACCTCCTTTTCTATCCTTTTGAATGTCTCTCTGGTTCACCTATGATCGAGCTTTAAGGAGAATCATCAAAACACACAGAGACTGAAAGACGGCAAAGCTGCAACCTTTGGTTCCTCATTTGAGAATTCAAGGCGCCCAAAGAGGACAGAAACAAAGAAAAGACGTCTTGTTCTAAAGGGGGCCAGAGTTGACTGGGGGTGGGGTGGAGGGGGTGGGGAGGTGGGGGAGTCGGGGGGAGTGCGCACCAGTGTTTGCTCAAGTTCTTATGGAGGGCGCTGTTTCTCAGTTCTACATAGTTTCTACCAGGCTGCCAGGAAGCTACATAATGTCACCCACCAAGTCCCAACCGACGGTAACGGGGACTTTAAAATGAGGGCATAGTTGACATGCCAGCGGCTGGACTTTTGATCTGCATCTGTCTGGAAATGGGAAACATCCTGTCCCCATGAAAAGCCAAGAGGCCTCCCGCCCAGATAAAGAGGGGCAGTAGTTGATCTAAACCATGGAGTGGAGTTCAGAAATCCACACAGTGAATGGTGGTTCCGAGGTCTCCAAAGAATGCAAATTAACATTGCTGATGCTTATAAAAATATCTATCCCCAGGACGTGTTCTATATTTATGCTCCCACTGCCTGATCTGGGAGGGTAGGTCAGATTGTATTTCAAAGCACTTCCTTACTGAAACAGTCTCAGCAAAGGATGAAAGAAATAGGGTGGGGCCCAGAGTGGAAGTTGAGTCAGGCTAGGAGAATGATTTAGGACTCTGAGATTTGTGGGAGAGCTGAAGAGAGGCCACCACGGTCTGAGTGCGTAGAAGAAATCCTTCTGGGCTGCAACTGAGGTCAACTTCAAACTCCACAGCAGCCTGCAAGGAACAGGAAGGAAAAGAAATGAAGGCTGATGGCGGGGAACACTGTAGCGTTGTGCACTCACAGTCCCCTCGACTGCAAACAGAAACCCTGTCACGTGGTACTATTGTTCTGTTTGTGGTCGAAGGACTTGTCTATCAAAAAAAAATATGCAACGTGGGGATGGAGGTGGTTCAGTAGGACAGTTCACTTGCCATGCAAACCCAAGGGCTGTAGCTTGAGTCCTTTAAACCGTGTAAAAGGCTGGCTACACGTTTAGTTATCCCAGCATTCCTACAGCAAGATGGGAGGCAGAGACGGGAATTCCCAGAAGCTCCTGTGTGCAGCACAGCGGCGGAAACAGAGAGACCCTGCTTCAAAGACAAGGTGGAAGGAGAGAAGTGACTCTTGGAAATCCTCTCTCTCTCTCTCTCTCTCTCTCTCTCTCTCTCTCATACACACACACACACACACACACACACACACACACACACACACACGCACACGCACACGCACACGCACACGCACGCAACCAACCAACCAACCAAACAAACAAACAAACAAACAAATAATAGAGTTGCTCCAGATGCTGTATCAAGATTTGAAGCTGGGTCTCTGCTGCTACAAAGCCATCCCTCTTTCAGAAGACAGCATGAGATATTTTGTAACTGAAATCCTGCAGGGCCTCTATTCTATTGCTGTGAAGAGACACCATGACCTGGGCAACTCTTATAAAAGAAAGCATGTGGTTGGAGCTTGCTTACAATCTCAGAGGTTTGGTTCATTAATATCATGGTAGGAGCATGGGAGCATGCAGACAGGCATGGTTCTGGAGACATAATTGAGAGCTACATCCTGATGCACACACACGCACACACACACACACACACACATACACGGGGGGGGGGCAGGGAGGGGACTCTGGGTTTGGCATGGGCTTTTGAAACCTCAAAGCCTATCCCCAGTGTCACACTTCTTCCATCAAGGCCACACCTTCTAATCCTTTCCAAATAGTGTCACTCCCTGGTGACTAAGCATTTAAATATATGAGCCTATAAGGGCCATTCTTATTCAAACCACCACACCAACTTATTGACATCTTGTTTAAGAGATAAGTGCTATTGATCTTTTGGTTTCAGTCCCAAGAATCATTTCTTGTTCACAAGCTCTTCCTTCCAGGAGTCCACATTAGACACACACATGAAGTGCATTATGCTTTATTCTTACCCATTGTCTTCAGGCAGAATGAGCAGCAGCAACCCTAGGAGACAGACACATGTACAGCCCTGGAAGGAGGGACATTGCTTGGGTCCCCCTGGCCCTCAGAAAGATGCCAGATTCTAGTTTCTTTTGCTCTCTGAGTCTTCTAAGAACAGAAAATTCCTGGATCGTGAGTCAGCCCTCTTCCTGACTCCAGTGGTTTCACAGGGCCAGGACTGCCCCTCCCCGCCATGCAGAGAGAAGTGAGAAAGAGATCAAGTCCCCGCCTTTGCCACTTTTGTTTTAGGGTTTCGAACTGATGCTTTCAAATGACACGGAAGGCTGGAGATATATATATATATATATATAAAATTTGTATGTATGTATATATGTACACACACACACACACACACACACACACACATATGCCCAATGGAGAGCCAAGGACTGTCAAGAGACCCAGAGAAGAAGGCAGCAGGCTGTCTCTCTTTCTTTTGCCCAGGCCCCAGACGAAAGGCCACATCTGATATTGGGGGTGATTCCGAGGGGCCCAGCCTGTACCACAGTGAGGAATCTGTTTTCTTCTTCTCAGAATCACAAGGCCAAGTCAGAGGCTCCAGTAAGCAACCACAAAAAGAAAGCAGGGAATTCTGGCCCCAATCCCTGAATGCAAATATTTCCCATTGGTGAAAAGAGCCATTGCAAGAATAAGTGTCCTTGGTTTAGAGCCACAGACTACTGACTACTCATGGTCACTAGATTTAGTTTGTTTTCTAGAAAGCGTGTGCTGTGAGGATCAGTAAAGGATCAGCAAAGGATTCTACACTTTGCATGGGATTGTGGGGGTAGGGGGAGGCGGTCAGGAATGGTTCAAGTGCACTAGTCACTTCAACTGGCTGCACTGAGCTAGCTACACCTGCATTGTCAAGGTCACTGTCTGTATCTGGTATGAACTTTAGGAAGACTGGACTCCGAGGATGGATGACTCCACGGTGAATAAGAAACAGGCTATGGGGCTGGAGAGGTGGCTCAGTGGGTAAAGGGCTTGCCTTGTGAGCATGAAGATCTGAGTGTGAGTCCCACGTGTCAAGTCCAAGGCTGGGAACACTTCCTTAGGTGACTTAGTCAGCTCTTCTGTGTCTGTGGCACATGCTTCATGGCAGAACTTTCTCTTCTCTCTCTTTTTGCCATTTGCCATTGAAGTGTCTGTGTGTGCACACACATGTTCATGTGTCCAAATGCACCTATGTCTTGAGCAACGAACAACACGAAGAAATCTTTGGATGTAGACTATTAGGGCTTAAGTGTGATGGTTTTTCTGGTTGTCAACTTGGATAACAGTTTCCCTGCTGAATGTGAGATGTGGTACACTCTGGAGACTCAATTCTACATGGCCATTGAAAGACACATTTTGGTAAAGATTGGTGTGAAAATCAGCTACGGTGTTAAGACTGCAGTACGCCATGTCTGAAAAGATGAGTAGCAAGAGAGAAGATGGGGGAAGGAATGGTCAGGGTTCGAGTCCTGCGGCCACAAGGACTCGACCTGAGAACTGACCCTGGTTGAATGGCTTTTTGGTTTGTGCGAGCTGACCAACCTCTCTAAGCATCAGGTCCTTTACCTGTCTGTGTGAAGCGGGTGTGCTGGTAAGTCATTGACAGTCTGAGGGTCTTCCATTTACCCAGTCACTAGACAGCTATGCACTAAGGACCACACTGTCTCACAAGAGGCAGCCAAGGCTGGGGAGACGGCTTAGCAGTTAAGAGCATTGTTGTTCTTCCAGAGCACCTGGGTTTGATTCCTAGCCCCCACACAATAACTCAGTACCATCTGTAACTCCTGTTTCAAGCAGGGGGATTGGACACCATCTTCTGGCCTCCAAGCACACTAAACATATACACAATGTGCAGACGTACATGCAGGGGAAACACCCATATACATAAAATGAAATTTAATTAATTAAAAAAAGAAAAAAGAAGAGTAGGCACCCATAAGCATTGTTCTGACTAAGATGGGAACAATGTGTCATACTCAGGCCACCTGACTTGGAATGAGAAATCTGCTTGCTTATCTTGTGCTGGAAGCCTGACATCCTTCCCCTGGGGGCAATTCAGAGATGTCAGAGGGAGAGGCAATGCTGTAGAGTGAGGCAGACTGGGGAGCAAGCTTCGGGGCTGCGTGTTTAGGTGCCTGCGTGTGTCATACTCTGGGACAGCGGGAAGCAGGTAGAGGAATGGGCTGGCGCATTAGAGGACGTGAGACCTTCCTTCCTCACCTCAAATGACAGGCAGGCAGGCAGCCCCGAGAAGGCACACGATATTCACTTAGGCTCTAGCCTTATCTCTATGCTTGCAGGTAATTTTAATTTGACTGCCAGGGGGAAAGCTGTAGACATGGAAATGCTCCTTATAGCATCATTTGTTATGGCAAAGAATTGGCTGCTCTGATGTCTAACAACATAGGGATGGCTAATTGAATGTCAGGGCTTTGTAGTTAGGCCGTTGTGCTGCTGAGAGAGAAGACAGATTTGAAGCCCCTGGGCAATGTGGGGGATATGCATGGTGTAGTGTTTGTGAAAGACAGGGCCCGGCGTCTCGCATGCTGTATGATGGCACCAATGAGCTTTGGCAATGCAAATGTATGACAGTTCTGTGGTATCTGTGCAATGGACAGACACCAGCTTACTTGAGGATATCAGGCTGAGGGTCCCCTGCATGTCTGCAAAAGCCTGGAGGAAGCTCTTGAAACTGAGCACAATGGAGCAGTGGTTGTGTGAGGAGGCTGAAGGAGTGACTGGGTTAAAGGCTTCGCTTTCTCACTTGCCTGTGTCCGGCCTTGGGGAGATTCCTTAGTCTCAGGCTGCCTCAGTTTCTTCTGGAACAGAACTAACAGTAGCAACTACCTTCTAGCACTCCTTGAAGGCAGCATGATTGAAGGTCGGAAATCACAGAGATGCGGCATTGGGCAGGTGATAAGAATCCCTAGTTAGCATCATTGTTTTGTTATTTTGTCTTGTGTTGTCATTTCTGATTCCTCGGCGTCACAAGAGATGAACGAATGAATGGACTCAGGGAGTGTCTAGAGGATCTCATGACTGACTAGAGTTAACTGAGGAGGGATCGCATGTCTAGGAACTCCAGAGAATGGTAGTAGAAGCATCCGAGGCTTGGGAGTTCTCAGACCAAAGTCAACTGAGGAGGTGCTCTGGGTCCTTCAGCAATGGGCCTACCCCTGTCTCTGCCATCCCACATAAGAGAGCTGAATGGCGGAGGCTTCCTGAAAACCCAGTGCTGGAGTTCAAGGCACAGCTGCTGAGGTACCCTGGCCCTGGAGGCCTGTGGGGCCTCAGAGTCACCATACCAAGGAGATGCTCAAAATGATCCTCCTGTCCTGCTGTGAAAGATGGGGATAAAGCTAGAGGTAGACAGACTTGTATTCCCCAACCTAATTACCCTTGGGACCTTTGGAAATTTAATCAAATCTCTGATCCCCAGTTGGGTAAAATAAAAATGGTGGTAGTATTTATATCAAAGGGCTGCTGGGAGGATTAATAAGATTCATGAATGTGGAATTATTCAGAAAAGTTTACAAAGATTTCTGAAGCTGTTGCTGACCACATGAATAATTCTCTCAGTTCTTTCCAGCACGCCAGCAGAGGGTTTTAGACAGGTCATGTCAACAACTACTCAATCGATTTGTGGACTCATTTAGGCTTCTGATAGACAGTTGTGTTTGGAGTGTGTGTGTTGGGAAAAGTGAGTCCCTTTCTTTTTAAATATGCATAAAGAAACTCTATTCTTGATTATCACTGTCAATTACCTTATAAGGTAAAGGATGGAGATTGCCATCCTATTTCATGAAAATGGTCATCTTATTTCCCAAGGACCATCTTGTATCCTGAAGGCGGCCATCTTGGATCTTGATGACATCTGTCTTCCATCATGAGGGCAGACTATCTGAGGAAGAAGTCAACATGCAAGGAAAAGTGGAAAAAAATGGCCAAAAAACAGAACAAAAGCTTGAACAGCGTTGTTCCTAGTGTAAGTCATTAAATTATGTAGATTCTTCAAGCCAAGTTGAGCAGGGGGTTCTGTAACTAGGACCTTCATAAAACCTGACATGCGGTATGAGAAAAGGTTGGGGGACCTCATTTATCTAAGGTCTATGATGATTGACATTAGTTGTCAACTTGACAGGATCTGAAATTATGTGGGAGATGGGCCTCTGGGCAGGATTATATTGATTACATTAATTGAGATGGAAGGAACCGTGCTTACTGTGGGTGGGATCACTCCCTGACTGGGATCCTGGATGGTATACATGGAGGAAGGGACCAGAATTTTTCCCCATTGCGGATGTGATATGACCAGCAGCTTCAAGATCCCGCCGCCTGGACTTTCTCACCAGGGTGGACTGTGCTTTGAACTGTGAGCTGACGTAGACCTTTTCTCCCCAAGTCGCTTTTGTCAGAATATTTTAGCATTGTAACATGAAAAGAAAACTTGACAAGGCCTTAGTGAGGGGCTGTGGTCGCATTCCTGGATGTGCAGACACTGATCTTGGGGTCTAGTGACATCGTTGATGACTCTGCAGTGAGTTTTTTGTTTGTTTGTTTGTTTTTTGTGGGTTTTTTTTGTTTTGTTTTGTTTTGTTTTTTTGAGACAGGGTTTCTCTGTGTAGCTTTACGCCTTTCCTGGAACTCACTCTGTAGACCAGGCTGGCCTCGAACTCACATAGATCCGCCTGCCTCTGCCTCCCGAGTGCTGGGATTAAAGGTGTGCGCCACCACTGCCCGGCAAGCTTTCTTAATCCTGTCTGCATGGCTGTCTCTGTCCTCACAGATGTTTTCTTCTTGGTTCTTCCAGCAGACAGATCTCATGTGACCTGGTGAGCTCCTCAGAAATAGGTCCATTCTCTCTTTTCTCCCCACACCGCAGTAATTATGATATTGACGACAAGCGAAGCCATCATTCTCTCCCAGTTCCCAGCTCTTCCGTCATGTGACCTTCAGTCATTCTTAGCAAGAGCTTCCTGATCCATGCTATGGGAGTCTCTTGATCCCCTCCAGCTAACCTCATGCCAGGCACCTCCTCCGGGGATCCCTCACGGGGACTTTCCCTCTGGAATGGCATGATGCAGAATGTTCACCTACTTCTTAAAGATATTTTGAGTGTTTCACTATCCCATAGCTAGTTTGATGGATTTATTTTATTCCAAAGCTATGCATACATATTTAAACAATTCGGTATTCTTCAAGACAATCCGTTACATCTTGAAAGGAAGAGCTTTCACCAGTCTCTGAGCATGCTCACTTTGGCTCTGTATCATTAAAGGAGATTTGTAACATGACTATTGAAACATTCACCGAAAATATTTATTCCCACTTCCTCAGTAACGTATTTGTATGTCTTCACCATACATCTATCCAAGCAAATCACTATTTATCTTTATCTACTGGAACGTCCTGGTTAAATTTTAAAATCATCAGAGGGGCTTGGAGTTTTTCCTTTGTTTCTGTTTGTATTTGTTCTGTTGGCACAGCACACTTTTACTTAACCCAGGAATCTTTCCTGTGAAGCAGGATACACACTGGATAAGGAAACCTCACCTCTCTACCTCTCTACAGCCATTACACTGTTAGAACCTCACATTCCCCAAGCACCGACTGTTTGGGGTACTGCTCTTCCCTCTGATGGAGGCAGACAGTACAGAGCCACTCTTATAGAGGAAGAGGGCAGGCTGAGGCCCATACCTTAAAACGCTAAGTTCTGAACACACCAGTGAAGCCAAATGTTCCCCATGGTTCCTAGGGAAAGACAAAATGGTCCTGGACCCATGGAGGCAAGTTTAGCCTGAGGGAGTCTGGGTGGGAAGGAATGTGAACCTGAATGATGGTGGGAGACAGGAAAAAAGATGCAGATGGAGGGAAGTCAGCTGGAGGGTGAGGAAAGAGCGGAGCAGACCTTGCCTTTCTTTCTTTATGTCTGGATTCCCAGTTCATCTTAGAGAAGCACAATGCAGACAACTTCAAGCAGCACAGGGCAGATGCAATTCCCAACTCCACCAACATCATCAGTCCACTAGAAAAGCTTAGGGTCTTTGGTGTAGACACAAATGGATCCAGGTACTAAACATCACTATCTGTACTAAAAACACACTTAGTCTCTACCCCATCCTTAACTTACTTCTCCCTAGGAAAACTTTTATTTGTTTGGGTTTTTTTTTTTTGACACAGATTTTTAAAAATTACATTTATCATCTGTCTCTTATTGTTTTAGTAATTTCTTTGTAGGTGCACACATGCCATGTGTAAAGGATAGAGGACAACTTGTGTGAGGCATTTATCTTCTTCTACCCTGGTCCTTCAAACTGGGGTCATCTAGTTTAGTAGCAATGGCTTTTTTTTTTTTGAGACAGAGCCTCTCTGTGTAGCCAAGGCTGACCTTGAACTCATCGTTGAGACAGAGCCTCTCTGAGTAGCCAAGGCTGACCTTGAACTCATCCTCCTCCTAAGATTACAGGCGCATGTCCCCATGTTAATGTCACCCAGCAATAGTAGCAAATTTGGCTAGTGGCTGCTTGCATGGTCAGTCCTTATTGCTTGAGAATCCATCAGGAAGAGTGACCAAACAATCCTGCCACAGGCATGCATTAACATGTAAATGTAGTATGTGGGTGCTGGGGACCCACTGAGCCAAGTGCCCACTCATTGGATAGAAATGTGCAATCAGTAATGACTGCTTTAGTGCCCATGATTTTAGCTCATGTGGAAACGTTATCCCTTGCAGCAAGCCGCAAAAATACACAAAGTAGGATTTCAGCTGATTATGACAAAGCTATTTAATACCTGAAAGAAGCCAAGGGCCTTCTAGAGGTCAAGCTGAGGCTCAAGGAGCCTTGGTGATATTTGGCTTTTGATTGGCTGTTTTCTGCTATGAGTTTCTTGTGTGCTATTGTAGCTTTTTCATCATTTATTGGGCACCATTTCTCCTCTACTAAAGGAATATTTAGATAACCTGAGCTGACAGCTATGCACAGCCAGAACCCCAGTTCAAGCCTCCCTGTAATTATCGTCATTGGCAGCATCCGGCCAGGTCCATCCCCAGATGGAGGAAAGTACCTTATCAGAGATACCTCTGTACTCTCTAAGAACAGACTTAAGCATCCAGGCTACCTATTTGAGAAGACCTGGCGGGTGTGCCAATTAAGCTTAACTTCCTCTTTT
>CABHPH010135557.1:0-10000 GCA_902168325.1 Peromyscus nudipes
GTTTCCTTTTAGGATGCCAGCCTCTTTATGTATAAAATCAGAAATACACTATCTCATATCAGAGACTCATGTTTTTATCTGCATGGATGTCTTGAGAATTTGGAAACATTGAGAAGGCTGAGTGGTGGCACACATCTTTAGTCCCAGGACTCTGGAGGTCAATCTCTGTGAGTTCGAGGTCAGCCTAGTCTATTTAACAAGAGCTACATAATGAGATCTTGTCTCAATAAACCAACAAAAAAACCCCACAATTCCCCCCACCCCCAAAACTACCAAAAAAAACATGGCAGGGGGTGGGTGGTGTTGAAGAATGGCGCAAAGATAATTTTCCACCCCAGTTGATACTAAGTTTCCATTTCTTTTCTTTTAAGAGTTATTTATTTTTATTTTATGTGTATAGTTGTTTTGCCTGCGTATATCTCTGTACCATGTGTATGCAGTGCCCCTGATGGTCAGAAGAGGGCTTAAGATCTCCTGGAGCTGGAGTTACAGGTGGTTGTTAGCTGCCCTGTGGGTGCTGAAAACTGACTCCTGGGTCCTCTACAAGAGCAATCAGTGCTCTTAACCACTGAGACGTCTGTTCAGCCTCCAGTTTCCACTTCAGATAAAGACATAGAAGAAGGACTAATTTTGTCCTGCATAAGCCGCTCTTCACCTCTTCTTGATGGTTTCCTTCTACACATGTGCATGTCTAGTTGTCTGCTCCGCAGAGCAGACGTTTACCTTTCTCATTCGCCAGCCATTGGAGGAAGGCTGGGGCCTTGAAGATGACTGATTCGACCCATGTGTCCTCACAGATAAATGAGGTCATGCTGGGAATGCCCTCTGTAGGATCTGGCCTGACTGACATGCAGTCAGATAAATATACATGTTTGCCTCCTTATCTTTTTTGTATAGTTTACTAAAGTATTAATATAGTTTTAGTAAGTCAATATTTCTAGGTTGTAAAACTTGATTCTTCATCTTTATATGATTAAACCCCAAGTCTCTGATCTGGAAGAAATAAAGGATATGTATTTAAAAAAAAAAGAACTAATTTCCAATTGGCAGAGAAAAGCTGACCCTTCTATTGAATTCTTCTACTGTCTATTTAAAAATCTTAAACCACTGAGCTACATCCCCAACCTCTGATTTACTGAGCCAGAGTCCCGCTACATAGCCTTGACTGGCTTGGACCTTGCTGTGTAGACCAGGCTGGCTTTGAATTCACAGAGATCCTCCTGCCTCTGCCTCCAGGGTGCTGGGGTTAAAGGCCACCACACTGGCTGGAGAGCCTTAGAGCTTGATTTGTGGAGCTTTCTACTCTGGCGCACATCTAATGAAGTCCCGCCACTGTGGGCTTCCTGAATGAAAAATCCTAAACAATCTGCCGGGGTGTCTCCTCCTTGTACATCACCTGAAACTGAAATATCACCTCTCCTCCTTCTCTCCTCTGCTAGGACTCAAACCCAGGGCCTCACACATGCTAGGGCAAAGGGTTAACCCCTAAGCACATCTCCCCCACGGGAGAACTCTCTAAGAAAGGCAGTTAGTTGTAGAACACCTTCACCTGCTGGTCATATTCGGGGTAGTTACCTCTTATAACTCGACTCCAATGTCTGGAAATTAATCGTTCACACAGTTTTGTCAGTTTGGGGATTATCTACTGGAGACTGTAAATCGGGTTCCGGTTGTTCCATTTTGGCAGGAAGACTCCTGTTCTGCTTTTTGAATGTAATTTTTTTGGTGGCAAGAAACCAGGGTAGCTTAAACTGAGATGCTTTTGTTTTTTTCTCCTCCTGGACTACGTGCCCCAGTAGCACCAGCCTTCCTAGGCCTCCCACACATTGAACTCATTTTCTGTCCTTGACCTTGGCGGGTGCAAGGCCTTCACCAGGCGGTCTCTTCCCTTTGGAGCCCCTTGCTGTCAGCCACTCAGGCCGCAGTGACTGTACAGCCACTTGCTATCACAATATGCGCAGGGCGGCTACCCACCAATCCCACAGTTCCCCGGAGTTTTCTTGAGTGCGAGCAGCAGGAAATATTAGATAGAAGGATTTAGAATGTGGAGATAAACATAGAAAATACAGGATAGCCTGGAGAGGGCCTGGAACCTACTCCAACGAGTCCTGACTGTCTCGGCCCCAGGGTATTTATAGAGACGCCAAGGGGTGGAGCAAAAGACCCCCCCCCCAGCCAGCACAGCCAAGTGCAGACCCTCTCAGACACCTGCACTCAGGCCCGTGGTCCAATCATCCTCTCTATGCAGACCTGCTGGGTAAAGCCACGAGGAACCTGAAAATGGGCTCCCACAAATATGCTCTTGGGTTTTTCGTTGTTGTATTTATTTGTTAATATATTATTATTATACTACTTTTTATTAGTACTGTTATTAGAGTTTTTAAAGACAGTCTTTTTAGGTAGCCTTTGCTGTCCTCGAGTGTTCCTGCCCTACTCTCCTCAATGTAATTGTTATGGTGCATGACACCACACCCAGCCTAGCACATCCTCTGTTACAGCACTTCTTACTGTGCAGAGTGATTTTGTTCCTTAGTTTATTTACTTATTCACTGTTTCCTACTTTCCTTCCTGCCTGCCCCATGACGTCCATGGAATAGAAGGTGGGACCATGTTCATAACTCACAAAATCACGCTTGGCCAAGTAAATGGGTGGCTAGAAATATGAAAATAAACGATTAATAGATTTATCTGAAAACCAGCCCCCATTCTCTTTTCAAAGGAATTATAACCATAACATACTCTTTTGTGGGGGGGGGATTTTGTGTGTGTGTGTGTGTGTGTGTGTGTGTGTGTGTGTGTGTGTGTCTGAGACAGGGTCTCACTTTGTAGCTGTCCTGGAACTCATTATGTAGACCACACTAGTTTCAAACTCACAGAAATCTGGCTGCCTCTCTCTGTCTCCAGTGTTGGGATTAAAGGCGTGCGCCACCACAGCTGGCTTTAGCAGACATGTTGATTTATGCTTTTTCCCTTTACCTGAATCATGGGGGTAAGGGGCAAGGAGTGAGTTGGGCCATGTGCATGTGCGCGTGCATGTGCATGTGTGTGTGTGCGTGTGAGCCAGAGCCAGAGCGAGAGCGAGACCTTGTCTGCTCAATCTGCTAGAGAGAGAGAGAGAGAGAGAGAGAGAGAGAGAGAGAGAGAGAGAGAGAGAGAGACCTTGTCTGCTCGGCTCCAGATGGCTTTGGGAGGTGGTTCCCCTGTGACCGGGATCTCAAGACGAAGCTTGCTTCCGGCAATCACTGTCACGGTGTTGTCAGCATCAAGGCCATCCAGTATGATCTTGGGAGGATCTGGAACATTCAGCACAGCTTTGGTCACCATACAGCCATTTCCATGTGGTGTTTTGGCTAGTGATTAGCTACTGATAAACATCGGTCACAATCAAGTTTTAACCTGGCTAAAAGTATATATATATATGAGTCATCACAAGAGTTGGTGCTTGGCACCCTATAAAACTGCTTCTTGTTAGATTTATAAACCAACTCTTTATAATGAGTGAATAATATCAAATTGATGTATCCTTTAAATCATATAGCTTTTGATACATTATAGTCCAAGGTAAGCAAATAAGTGGACAGGTATACAATAATTTCTCTGATCTACTCACCAATGACATGAACTTTGGCAGACATAGGAACATTGTAGGCGTCTGGTGTAAACACATATTCACCTTCATCTTCAACGAGAGCATTGGCTATGACTAACTTGTGGATTCTAAGGAAATAGGAAAAACAGGTTTCTAACACTTTACAAGGGTGTAGAGTACACATGACCCAAACTGGAGGGACCTGCCCTTTATTTAATGTGCTTACTTCATATAGGAGAGAGAGGAAGAGAGGGACATGCAGAGATGGGGGATATTCTATTTACTGACCAAGTCAGATCTGGTTTGGAGTACATTAAAGTATCTCTGCAATACAACCTGCTTATTATGCATGCAAGTGTCTATTATTCTTTTGTCTCATAACTTCAAAAAAGAACAAAATATAGCATCTTAATAATGCTACACTTAAACACACAAGAAATCCCAAAGGAAAACACTGACTTTGGTTATATGCATCAAAGAGCAATAGTTCCTAAGTTCACAGGTCATGAATCAGTGAGGATTGGATGGAGCCTATGGATCTCCTCACTGTAAAAAGTATACATTTGGGTCTAGGGATGTAGTGGTAGAGCATTAACCTAGCATGTGTGAGGCCCTGGATTCAATCCTCAGCATCATACACATATATACTGACGCAGACACACATGCAGTAACATACGAAGGACATTCTGTGATGTTATGAACATGTGTATTTGTGTATACACATAAAATTTTAGAGGACTTTTTCAGCTCCATAAATCCACTTGTGATCTGGTGAGAGTCTGTGAGTCAAGGTTCAATTTTTTGCTAGACTCTAGGCAATTATGCTTTCCCCAAGAAAACAAAAATAGGAGGAAGGTCATGTGATAGTTATTATTATTATTAAAGGCTGACAGTAATTATTGTGTAAAGTTTTTTTTTAAGATTTATTTATTAGCCTGGTGGGGGTGGCACAGGCCTTTAATCCCAGCACTTAGGAGGCAGAGGCAGGCAGATCTCTGTGAGTCCCAGGCCAGCCTGGTCTACAGAGTGAGTTCCAGAACAACCAGGGCTACATAGAGAAACCCTGTCTCAAATAAAAACAAAACAAACAGATTTTTTTTTTTTTTTTTTTTTTGGTCTGTTTTTCCCGAGACAGGGTTTCTCTGTGTAGGTTTGCACCTTTCCTGGATCTTGCTCAGTAGACCAGACTGGCCTCGAACTCACAGAGATCCGCCTGGCTCTGCCTCCCAAGTGCTGTTTTTTTTTTAATTGCATGTATATGGGTGTTTTGTATATGGGTGTGTATGTGTACTGTGTGCATGCAGGGCCTGGGAAGGCCAGAAGATGGCATCAGAGCCTTTGAAACTAGAATTAATTGTGAGCTACCATGTGGGTGCTGGGAATTGAACTCTGGTCTTCTAAAAGAGAAGCCAGAGCTCTTAACCACTCCAGCCCCATGGTATAGGGATCTTTTTTTTGTTTACTTGGTTTTTGTTTTTTGTTTTTTCGAGACAGGGTTCTCTGTGTAACATTACCGGCCGTCTTGGAACTCGCTCTGTAGCCCAGGCTGGCCTCAAACTCACTGAGATCCGCCTGCCTCTGCCTTTCAAGTGCTGGGATTAAAAACGTGCGCCACCACCGCCCGGCTGGTATAAGGATCTTAATTGATGTTTATTTGCACTCTGGAGTCAGGCAGCAAACACCATAAAATAGAATGAGTGCTCTGATAAACTGAACATACGAGGTCAATACTATAGACAAAGGGTGGGGAAAGCAGCGTCAGACAATAAAATGCAGATTCTTCTCAAGCAGAGGGAACTCCCTCATCATGTCAACTCAGTGTGTCCTGTTCAAGGGTTTGGTGTTAGTCCTCGTTATCTCAATTTCTGCAAACTCAGATAAACAACTCGGTTTGGGCAAGGCAGGGTGGAACTTCAGCATGGGTACCTCCATGTTTATTTGGTCTCCTGGGCCCGGATGCAGAAATTCAGAACAAATTCAGTGGTCTCCTATATATCTTATTGAACATTAGGGACAGTTGATAATTGGTCAGGACCTCAACTAGAATTCACAGTCATTCCTCTGGCCACATGTTCAGATAGTGCTGGTGATAGGTTTTGGATGGTATACCATATCGTGAGGTGTAGATACAGGATCTCAAGCAGGATGTGGTATAGAGCAAAGCAATCACCAGTTCTTACTAGACCATGAATAGGTCATCTCCCTAATCTCCAAAGAAAGAGTCAATAAGTATGTAATTTAGAGAGTAGGAAAAGTGAATGTGGCTAGTTCCTTCGGAATGGCCCCACCTGGCTTACTTACTTTCCTTTGTGAACAACCTTCAAACGGTCACTCTCCTGAACAGGGAGGCCATTTTTTGTCCATTTTCCCGGCACATTTTCAGAGATTTCACACTTCAAGCATACTTCTTTCCCAAGTTTTACAGTCTGATCAGTCAGCGGCGTTGTGATCTTAAGAGGTCTCACTACAGAAATAAAGAACAGGATGGATCCGCAGCCAAACTCCAGACAAGCTAACGTGGTGGCATTTCACGGTGTCCTGTCTATAAGACATGCTGTGAAGGTGACAGCTTTTCTAATGTAGATGATATAACTGAACAGAACTGAGCATAACACGAGTTCCATCACCTCAGATACCCACCATGATGGCTGTTCACCCATATGATGTGAGCTGCATCCATTCACATCTAAGATTACAACTGTTCATCTGATTTCAAATAATCTTCCGGATACTTCATGATGCATTTCAGCACCATGCCTACAAGCAAATCTTAGGTCCCTTTCAAGGTAAAGTACTGTATTTACCAATAATTTAACATGAGAAAAACTGTGACACTTTTTTGTTATTTTGAATGGAGTCTTTGTTTTTTTTTAAAGACTTGTGTGTTTTTACTTTATGAGTATTTACTTGCATGTATGCATATATACCATGTGCATGCCTGCTGCTCATGGAAGCCGGAAGGGGGCATTGAAACCCTTGGAATTGGAGCTACAGATGGTTGTGAGCCACCATGTGGATGCTGGGAATTGAACTTGGATCCTCTGCAAGAGTAGCACATGCTTTTAAGCACAGAGCCATTTCTCCACCCTTTATTTTATTTTTAACGTGTCACTAGGAGAATTTTTTTAGTCTAATGGACCAAATATTACTTATTCCATAAAGCTTCTGGTTATTATCACATGAATTTGCATAGCATAATGATTTTTAGAAATAGATACATCACATGAAGGCAGAACCTACTATAATTACTTAGAATGGATACAAATGTCAGATTACGATTTGCCTGTGGTCAACACACATTTTGATATTAAACTAAAAGGGCCACGGTTCCATGAATCATATGTTGAGATTGTTTCTTCTTCAATCTGTGATCATATGAAGTATAGCCGGGCCAACAAAGGAGTAAGGGAAGAAAGAATGTCTGCTCTGCATGTGTGAGCAACCATCACGGCATTCTGCTAGTGTAATTTTCATGGCAGCCGTGAATAGATTGTTATTGAGAAATCACTACTTTAAGAACATTAGTTCTGCTAATGAACATTAGTTCTCTTCTGCTTTGGAAGCCTGTCATCAGCAAATTAAGTTCTTCAGCTGAGAGTGTTCAATGGCTCCCCTGGGTTTAAACAACATTCTTCTCACACCAAATGCAATTACAAGTTGCATGTTGAGCATTGACTTTATTTCATGACTAGATAGCAAGATATAATTAAGCAAAGAGCATCAGCATTTGGCATATTTACTATCTACTTTTATGATCTGGCACTTATAACTTTCTGGGTAAGTTTTCTGGTAGGTGATTTTATTATTTCTTTCCAGAATTGGTGCACTACTATTAAACTGAGTCATTGATTCCTTTCTAAGAGGCTTGCTATGATACTCAGCTAGAATGCAGTCCAATTCTGCATATTTTAAAATGCCACGCATAAAAGATCAAACAGATTGAGACTTTCCTGAAACTGTTAATATGCACACTCTTCTTTGTCAGCCAGTTTAGGAGACAGCTAAAGAGGTCTTACTTACAGTCAACACTTAGTTTAGCAGATGATTGTCCCCCGGTCGTCATGGCTGAATATTCTGCAGTATCGGCCTTTGTCGCCCCTTCTATGATCAAAGTGTGCTTTTTGCCCTCAACTTTAATTTTGTATCTTGACTTTGGACCGGGGAAGATCTCTTCACCATTCTTAAACCTGAGTTAATATGGATGTAAAGGGAGGGAGAAGACGTTCAGTGAGAAGAAGGGAATAAGGGAGGGTAATGGGATATGTATATATTGAATATATGTATATAATATATAATGAAAAAATATTTTAAATTTCTCAAAATAAATACTTGTTTATTGTTTCATCCCAGTGTCTTCCAAAGTTCCTAACAGATCCCAGACACACAGGAAGGATTTGTTAAAGAACACAACTTCATTGGTAGGTCCACTGGTAGATTCATCAATTGATTCATAGTGTAACAAGTATTGTGTACAAATCATATTAAAAGAACATGAGCTCACTCAGTCAGAGGGAGGTGCTGAGACTATATTCAGCCTCACTTTTGGATTCACAACCCATTTTTAAGTTATTCATATTCTAGATTAGTACTAAAAATCTTTTCCATGCTAATGACTTCTGCTTCCTGTTGTGTGATTTACTATATTCCTCTCAACATCACGTTTCATCTCAGAATCTTAAATCTTCTAGTTTTTGATTTTGAGCTAACTCTCAGGGAACATACTGTAAAAGACTCTTCACTTCCCACCACCTCAAATTTTTATTTGTTTTTGTTTCGTGTGTGTGTGTGTGTGTGTGTGTGTGTGTGTGTGTGTGTGTGTGTGTGTGTTGCAAATGATCAAACTGAGGGCCTTGGACAAGGTAACTATGTATCACCACCAAGGCACATCCCCTGGCTCTTTTTAACTATTGAAAGGAGTTGGTGATTTTCAGCTTACCATATTTTTCTAGGGAACAGAGAAAATTAAAGTGGTGAAAATTGGGTGTAGCAGAATCTTAAATGGTCTTATTAATAAAATCAAACCTGAGGCCAGTTATTGGGGTGAACACTGGAAGATCAGAGAGCCAGAACAAGCCACAGCTACCTCACCTCGCCGGATCCTCAGCTGGTCTTGCTTCCTCAGACTGGAGGCCTCTGAGTCCTCATCCAGAATGGGTCTCAGCTGAACTGCTGCTCAAAAGCCTGAAAGCTTAACCAGCCACATGCTTAACCAGGCCAAATGCTTCTAGTTTCTGGTCCTCACGCTTTATATACCTTTCTGCTTTCTACCACCACTCCCTGGGATTAAAGGTGTGGCTTTCTGGGATTAAAGGTGTGGGTCACCATGTCTGGCCATTTCCAATGTGGCCTTGAACTCACAGAGATCCAGAGGGATTTCTATCTCTGGAATGCTAGGATTAAAGGCGTGTGCTACCACTGCCTAACCTCTGTTTAATATTGTGGCTGTTCCGTCTCTGACCCCAGATAAGTTTATTAAGGTACACAATATTTTGGGGAACACAATACCACCACAATTGGGTCTTAGGCGATATGGCTGGAGTCTGGGGCCTTGAACATGCTAGGCAAGGGCTATCTCACTGGGTTACATTCCCAGCAACAATGAGGATTTAAATGAAAAATATGTACATTATATTTTTCCATGTATGTTGCCAGTAAGGACTGCTACTGCCCTACATCTCTGCCCAGACAGATCTCTAAGAGTTGGTTTTTCAGATCATGATGTGCTTTTGGTTATCATCTCTACTAATACAAAAGATGCTGAGATTATTTTCATGTTTAGAAGACACTCCCATGTTGCATTCTATTGGTTATGAAGATACTTTGTGTAGTTGAAAGTTTTCCTGTGTCACAGGCCAGGCAGGACACAGAAAAACTTTCAGATACAACTTTGTCTATTAAACACAGGCAGGCATCAACAAAGCAATTTACCATTTTACATTGGCGTCATCTTCAGACACCTCAACTTCCAGCTCCACTCTCTCCCCGCAGTAAGCGTTCGTGTCTTCCAGCTGTTTAGTCACCATAATTGGGGGCTCTAGTTGGAAAAGGGGAAATCAAAATCATTAAATATCCAAAGCCTGTGTCTTAAACCCCAGTTTGTTCACAGAGGAAAATCCTGCAATGGGAAGAACCATCAATCTGGGATATAAATTGGAGGTGAGAATCTCTGTTCATCTGTGGCAATGCTGGATCAGTTCCCTCTAGTTGTTTCAGAACTATTCAGATCAAATGAATTATTGTTCTGGGGAGTACATAGAATGTACAACAAATATCCTGCCTCCATCAAGTAAGGTACCAGGTGGTAGATACAGTGGATGAAGGAGAATGTATAATGCTTGAAGGTTTTGATTTTGGCTCTCAACCAAGGATAAGGAATAGAGTTATCTGTAACCAGAGAGCTTCATAGAGAAA
>CABHPH010135557.1:15000-33402 GCA_902168325.1 Peromyscus nudipes
TATTTCAAATCCACACAATGAAGCCAAAATTTACACATGAACTTTTTAGTGAATGAGTTTAGTAGTATAAATGAAAGACATAATTTAATCTGATTTTCTTCACTGGCTAAATAGTCCTGATTATTTTGTTTAAGGTTAACTAGCTTTTCATTAGGTTAGTTTAAAAAACGTTCCAGGGGTTTCTTACTGTGAATAACACTGGTTTTTTTTTGGAACATGGGCCAATTATTGGAGATATTAGTGTGAAAATACGGTGGTGCAAACAAAGGGCTGCATGACTTGGTCACAGCACTCACACCTATCTCAGAATGTCTTCTTTAACTTCATACGTTCCCTGAGATGGAAACACAACAGCGGCACAGAGCTTAGGGAGCCTAGGCAAGGATAACGTCTAAAGCTCCAGTTTCCATCTCACAATGTCAGGTCTTCCCGCCCAGTGTAGAGAATGGAGCTAACCCAGAGAGCGGAAGGACCTCAGAGGTCTTTCGTCCACCATCTTAAATGGCAATGTCTAGCCAATACCATTAAGGATGTGCCTAGAGGCTGGAGAGATGGTTCTGCAGTTAAAAGCACACACTGCTCTTGTGTGAGAGCTAAGTCTGGTTCCCAGCACCCACACTGAAAAACTCACAACTGTCTGTCACTCTGGCTCCAAGGAATCCTGTACCCTCTTCTGGTCTCTGCAAGCAGCCATACTCACAGAGATGTCCGTTCCCTGCCTTCCCACCCTCACCCACTTCTTTAAAACTCTTTTTTAAAAAAGTAAAAAGAGGGCGGTGGTGGTGGTGCAGGCCTTTAATCCCAGCACTCGGCAGGCAGAGGCAGATGGATCTCTGTGAGTTCGAGGCCAGCCTGGTCTACAGAGTGAGTTCCAGGACAGGCTCCAAAGCTACACAAAGAAACCCTGTCTTGAAAAAACAAAATCAAAACAAACAAACAAAAAAAAAAGGAAAAAGAAAAAGGAAATGTATCTTAAAAAAACCCCTCATGACCCAGTTGGGCATGGTGCCACACACCTTTAATCCCAGCACTTGGGGGAGGGGAGGCAGAGGCAGGTAGATCTCTGAGTTTAAGAACAGACTGGTCTACATAGCAAACTTCAGGTCACCCAGGGCTACACAGTGAGACTGTGTCTCAAAACAAACAAACAAACAAACAAACAAGAAACAAACATCTTTTTCATCTCCCAGAAATGAAAATATGCCTTGTGTTCATATACAGAAATTTGAAATTATCCTTAAATTGAAACATTGCTAATAATTTGACAGAATCACTCAATCTTTAGACTGAAAGCCACCTTCATTTCAAATTCATCTTTTAAAGTATTGTACACTGGGGGCTGTAGAGATGGTGTGGTCATTAAGACTGCTTGCTGCTCTTCCAGAGGACCTGAGTTCGGTTCTCTGCACCCATGTAGAGTAGCTCATAACAACTTGCAACCCCAGACCCAAAGGACCTGACACCCTCTTTTGGCTTCCCTGGCCACCCACACACACTTCGCACCACTCACACAGAGACAGATACATATAATTAAAAGCAATAAAAACAAGTTTTTTAAATCTGGAGAATTGCAGTTAAATGTGTATGTAAGTACACATTGTGTATATTTTCTGTGGGCTGTCTCCTTAATCTACTAAAGCTTTTTATTACATCCCAGCCTAAATATATCCACTCAAACTTTAGAATTATTTCATACTTCAATTGTGTTAAATCTGGGGATTGTGTTACATCTGGTATTTTAATCAAGAAGAACTATGTCATACATATTTCAATTTATATATTTCATATTACAGTTGGTGAAAAGATTTCAAGATATGACATCTGTATAATTTATTCTGTTTTCTGTTTGCTTTTAAGATGGCTCATGTAGCCCAGGCTGGCCCTGACTTTACAATTTAGTCAAGGATAACCTTAAAATTCTGGTCCTCTTTCACCTACCTCCTGAGTGTTGAGATTACAGTTGTGTACTAACATGCCCGGTTTATGTAGTGCTGATAATTGAACCCGTGACCTGTACACACCAGGTAAATAAGTATTCTACTAACTAAGCTACACAACCAATAGTTATTATAATTTAAATAGCAACAAGAAACACAAGAAAAAAGTGAGACATGCCAGGTTCATGAGGAGAATGTTTACAGAGGAAGCCAGTAAAAATGCTCACCGTTTCCTAGAGTGGACTCACAGCCCATCATCCTCAGCATCTTTCGTTGAATTAGGATAGATGCCTTTCCAGCGTGTTCCTTATCAAATTCTGTATGTGAACCTCAATGAACTCTTTTCTTCTTTTTCTACCTCTCTAGTATAGCCCCAAGTTTAGAAGAAGCTTTGGGATGTGAGGTCGAAGCTTTGTTTTACAGCAGTCAGCCCTCCTAGAACCCATCTTTAGGTACCATGGTGGCTGCTCACAACACTGTCTGCATGACTAATTGAGTGCAGCGAGAAGAGAAATCTAGATTTTAAGGTTCCTTTGCATCACTGGGATAGACCTGTATAGTTTCTACCATACTTTTATCAACAGTAAAAATTTCTATAAATTGATGGTTCCAGCAAACCATAAATCATTTATAGAAATTTTATGTAGAATAAGACTTCTAAATATTTACAAAGGTCTAATCCCATAATGAAACACTGCCCCAAAGATTAGCCTTGATTCATCTAGTGTATATTGAAACAAGCTGGCTTTAATAGGCAAAGGGAGAATTTTCGGTACACGAACAGTGGTTCTAATATTTATTCCGGCAGAGATTTTGCCACACACTTCTGGAGAAGTAGAAAGGGTAACCATGTGTCGTTACCACAATGAAAACACATGCAACCCACAATTTAGTAGGAAACGCATGCCTTCTCCAGTTATAACGGTGGGTTAGTACAGCATGTTAAAGGAACACAGTCTTAGGCGAACAATCCAGTGAATCTAAGCCTTAATCAAAGGACGTAAAGGAAATGAGAACCGGAGACATAGTCGCTGCCCTTTTTCCTAAGATTTTTTTTTCTTGTCATTTGGGCTATATAATTTCCTCTTTCTTCCCCATGCAAGTTGTTGGTAGAAACAGCCTGCTATTTTTTCTTTCCCTTTCATTTTCAAATTGGAATGTGGCACTAAATTTACTGTACCACATCCTGATTGTGCTCATATGTGTGAGTGTGTGTATGTGTGTGAGTGTGTATGCATGTGTGTATATGTGTGTGTGTGTGTGTGTGTGTGTGTGTGTGTGTGGTCTTTGTACGAAGACAAATGCATTGGAAGAAAATGTTCCGTTTGTCTAGAGGAAGTGCACAGTTTCTGCTAGCTACCATGATCCAGGTCTTTTATATTTAATTTAATTTTTATAATTCTATTAGTTTTTATTTTTCAAATGTACACCTCAGAGAGGACATACATTTTGACCAAAGTCACACAATGGAATTCTATACTGTCAAGAAAGTGTGATCATTAATACTAAACATTTATTTTCTGTAGTGGGTAGCCATTCCAACCTTGATCTGGAAGTTCCAACCCCCATTGAGGCTTTGGTAACTGTAATGCCTACAAGGCGGGGCCAAGAGAGGACCCTGAAGACCCGAGATCCGGATGTGCCTGCTCTCTTGGTTCCTGGACCCTGGACGCTGGAGGTAGACCGAGCAGAGTTCTCCAGAGAACACTGCCGGACTGTGCTACGTCTTTCCCAGACCCTGCAACCTACCTATCCCTTCATTTGTAAGTTACGCCACTAAATAAACCTCCCTTTTAACTACGTGGAGTGGCCTTAATAATTTCACCAATAATTTTCATTTTACTGCCTTATATGACTTCTTGGTGTTGAGATTTAGGTCGGTCTCACTATCATACAAATATTTTCATCCTTTCCTATGGATAAGACCCTGCTTTGTTTCCCTGGACATCACCTAGCTTGATTTTCTACAGGTTCGTATTTTCCAGGTGAGTCCCATGGGCAGCAGGAAGAAAAACTCCCCTGTCATCTACAGTGTGATGCATGTTGTGAATGGCAATGTTAGCTTCTAGGGCAGACTTGGAGTTCTGTTTCTAACATGGAGTCACAGGGATGGCATTGACCCAGAAAGCAAAGAAGAGAAATTGGGATTCAGGTCTCTGCCCTGCCTGGTCCAGTGTGACCCTGTGTGAGTGACTCAGTGTCTCAGGATTTTGGTTTCTCACCTGAGAATGAGGCTCACTTAAGGACTCTTCATATATTGTTGCTTTAAATGAACTTTGGGAAATAATTAATATTATTTAAACTAATGATTGAGATATCAAAAAGATGTATTTGATATTGTCATATGTATTGTTGAGTATTGATCACTAATTAGTAAATTACACCTATAACTATTTCTGTTTTTAACCCTAATGTTGAGGGCTCTGATTGAAATCTTCATTCCATTAACTTGAAAAAAAAATCTAACCAAACTGAGGATAGAAACACAAGCCTGGTTTCTTTCATGAGTTTACAATTTTTTGAGGAGCATTTGTACTAATGTTCTTTTAATATCCCAAAGAGGACTGAAATTGTCCTTTAAATAAATCTGAAAAGCTAACTGAAAACTGATGGCAAAATTATAAATTATTTAGACAAGTAGGTTTACTGTTTATTCACAAATTTGTTAAACTATAATCCTCAAAAATAACCCTTTCTTTTTGTTGTTTTTCTGCTATAGAAAATGTCTTGAAAAATGTATGTATAGCTGCAAATAACACTTATGCAATGTAGTCTATTATATTATTTTACACTTGTACATATATGGACAGAAATCCTATAACATGATTATATGCTGAGCATCCGTACGGCTGTCCTCTATGTCCTATTACATGAGATGGTACTGTCAAGGAAGTGTGAGCAATAAATGTTTGTTTCTATTCACTACTGTGTTTCATTACTTCTAAAACATGCATCTTGGGGATGGCATTTTAAACATCTCTGGAATACTGCATACTATGTATCTTATAATCAACACCGTGTCATAATAAAACATTTAGAAAAAGTCTTTCATTATTAGTGCTTTTATAAAATATCAACATCTTCAAATCAATAATGTCTTAAATTTGAGTCACAAGTAACGTATCAAAGTGAATCTGCCTATTGCAAAAGCCACTACCAAAAATGTGAAATTGACATTTTCAGTCAAGTGTCAAGACGCAAAGGTAACAAAAGCTGTATTTACCCAATCACAGAAGAGAATCACATGTAGTCTTGGCTGTTTCTAGACAGTTGAGTCTTATGTCTCAGTTATCACATTTCCTCACCCTCAACTAAGAAAATACATGAAAACTCATCAAACACGTAAGTAGGAAGTTTAGGAAGCACCAGCTTCTGCCTTCAACAGGTTAGTTGCTGCTTTCTCTCTCTCTTAGTTGATTGTTACAGTCTACAAGCAAAACACGTATTAAGTAGTGACAATTCTTTGAAAAGCATTCAGCTTAAACTTGACTTCTCTGGGTGGGTCTAAAAGATCCAGGCCACGGTGCCTCACGGCATCTCTTGGTTCTCACCTACGTTTCAGGAGACCACTAAAGTCAAGTTCCCCTGCATCCTCTTGACCTTCTCCACTGTCATTAACAAAAGAAAAGCAAATCTGGGTTTAATGCAGACACATAGCTGAGTTTCCCCAATGAACACTCTACACAGAATGTATATGCAATTTTGTACCGGCACACGAGGACTAAATCAATGCCAACTATTTCTTTTCACACAAGTGACATGGTAAGTTTTTGGAGTATGTACTTGTGGAAAAGTAGACATAAGGCACTTGTGTTACTGTATAATTGCAGAAGACACAGTGTAGATTGCATACATGAAACTGCTTGGATTTGTGTTAAAACCAGGTAACACAAATGCACTTAAGCCAAGCAACACAAAGTACTTTGTTTTTGCAAGTTGGGGGCTCTGGACAGAAACCTGTGTAAAAAGCAAAGGACTTTTGCTGATCTCTGTTATCCATGGAAGGCAGAGATTGGCTTCAAGGACCAAATGGAGCCTGTCAGACATATAAGTGCACACATGGCCTTATATCCAAAGGTAACCGCTATGCCCACGAATAGATGAATCAGATAAGTGATACGAACAGGACATAAAAATGGAGCTGCTCACGGTACAGCTTTCTAGAAGATGCATTTCTTTCTGTTTTTAAAGGGACTGCTCTTTGCAGTACAGCTATTTGGTTTTCTTGCTAGCACCTTTTAAAGTGTAGTTTTCAAAATGTTCTCTCTTGAGTTGCTAATTAACCCTTTCTTAGTAACTTTTTAAGGAGTTTCCCTATAGAGAAATGCATCTTAAACCAGGCATGCAGCCGCTCTCCTGATTTCCGATTAACTCTAAGTAGAAGCTGCGGTGCTGGTGTTTCAACAGCACGATGGATTTACTTACATGTTTAATTTTTAATGGAGATTTTGTTTCCTGCTCTTTACAGATGTTATTGTAGTTTCTAAGAAAAGAGTATGTGGGTTTAAAAACAGTGTGTCTAAGATGTAAGTCATAAGAAATTAAACCCAAGTAACGCGTTCTCACATTTTCTGTTAGCAGGTGGCCGAGGCCCTTTTAAAGTAAACACATTTCTATTTTTTCAAAACACAAAACAGTAGCTTGTGTCTCCCTGTCTTAAGATAGACCTGCATGTGCCATGAGCACATTCAGGTTGGTTTATTGTTAAGTATGAGATGGGGGGCGGGGGATGGAGGGAGGGCAGTAATGAGATTGGACAGTTTGAGGTTTTTTTTCAAGTTAAAAATTATCATTGACTAATTGGATAATGTCTAGCATTTTCAAAAGTCACTAAACATTGTATTTCTTGATAATTTGGGCAGGAAATTATGTTTTTTAATCAGACAAAACCATGCTTTATAATAAAGGGATCACATTTTATACTCTAGCGTGACTTTCCTTTTCAACAAAACGGTCTGTGAAGTCTAAGTGGTTCCTTTCCACACCGTCCTCAATGTCAGCAGATTCAGTGGTTACCCACTTAGGATGACCCCACAGTATGTGATATTAACCTTACTAAGTAGCTATTCAATTGTGTTTTGGGTAGGGCACACGGTTTAGTAGCGCCATACAGGTTGATGAAAAGAAATGGAAATGAGTTTTCAGCTGTGACTATGCTGGTGCTGTATAAGGTGTATTCTTTCTGTTTCTCTTTCGGGCACTTGGTGGGACAGTGCAGAAAGGATGAAGCCACTCCTTGACACGGAAATCTAAGGCAATCGTGAGACCCGCACAAATGGAGGGTCTACTCTAGAGAGAATACTCTAGGAAATTATGAGTATAGGGCAGGTCGGGCATTAAGCTCATGGCTTTTCTAGAATGGCAATTTTAAAGACGTGATATGGTCGACTGCAGTGACCTGGGCTGTGCCTTTTTGGAATGTGGAGTATGCAGGGAAACTCTTCCACCTCCATGTTATTATATAAATGCTATCTGGAGTCCCACTCTGAAATTACCTTCTCTTGAAGGCAGATCTGATGTCAATGTTTGGAGTAGTCCCGGTGGATTCTTTGAAAAGAAAGAGATAATACAATGAATGACGATTAAGAAGGTGGTTTTGTATTCAGTACTCTCGTGGACTGAGGCGTTCCCCAGATGGAAAAGCATTAGATGAAGGGAGATGGCTGTCCTCCTGGGTGGCTGAGCTGCTGAGACATCGTCACCTCTCATCCTCTAAGTGAGGAACCAACAGAGAGACTTCGGAGGCAAATTCTCACTTCACCTGCCAGCCCACTGGTTCACAGAGAACGTTTAAAAGGCATTGACTTGATGTTTGCTGATAGAGATTTTGATACACTAGATGATGGAGGGAAGTCCAAAAATCAGAATTCTGACAGTTTCCCAGGAGACTCTCAGACATGCCTAGCTGGGGTAATGAAGCTCTGTTGGGTACTAGAAGTCCTTACAGTGAAGGGACCCATGATCATTCTGTATCTGCTTGATATCTCTCAGGATAAGAACTTCATACCCTTTCCAGATTGTCAGCAGAGCTTTAATCCCCTCCCCTCCCCTCCCCTCCCCTCCCTTTCTCCTCCCCTTCCTTCCTTCCTTCCTTCCTTCCTTCCTTCCTTCCTTCCTTCCTTCCTTCCTTCTTTCCTTCCTTCCTTTTATTTTTATTTTTTTTTTAGAAACAGAGAGACAGAGCTTTGTTGTGTAGCTCTATCTGGCCTGAAACAATTGAAGCCAGGCTGACCTCAATTGCAGAAGCCTTCCTATCTCTGTCTCCTGAGTGGCTGAGGCATGTTCCACACCTCGCTTGTCTACATAGCTTGCTGGAAGAGTCCACCCTAATGTGAGGACGAAGGTCGTCTCCTCATCCTCTCTAATCTGCCTAATCCTGCCTGAGCACAGGAAAGGGAGTTCCCCTTCTGTGTGGCTGCTCCTCTTTGTGCATTGCGCCACTCTGACTCCCTTCACCCACACACTCAAGTAGGACAGGGGTGTGGGTAGGAGTCTTTGTGATCCTGGTTACCCTCCTCCGGAGGGATCCACGTTGAGGTGCAGTACACAAGACCAATGATATCCACTCCAAATGTGGAACAAGCAGTACGTTGCAGAGAAAAGCATTGCTTCCTAAAACTCAATTCCGTTCCGTGTAAATAATTCCATTTAAAACAATACTGGCTTTTTAAAAAAAAAAAATTGTGGCTACATCACATTTGGATGAACTTATCTTTTTTTTGTTTTTGTTTTTTTTCGAGTCAGGGTTTCTCTGTATAGCTTTGGAGCATGTCCTGGATCTCACTTTGTAAGCCAGGCTGGACTCAAACTCACAAAGATTCACCTGGCTCTGCCTCCCAAGTGCTGGGATGAAAGGCGTGTGCTACCACTGCCCGGCTTTTTTTTTTTTTTTTTTTTTTTTGATGAACTTATCTTAAGTTCATGATTGTTGCTGGCAAGTTGGTTTTCTACCTGTACACTTATAAAAGTGGAGATTTCATTCATCCTCAATGTACCCTAAGATTTATCCATGTTGTGTTTTCTCCGGGCAGTACATGGAACACATTGGAGAATTTCCATTATGTGCCGTAAGTCACTGTAGAGAACATCTCTCTTCTGCCCCGGCTTCCTGCCATCCTTGTAGTCTTATTCCCAAACTTCAGTGGAAAAAATGGCCTCAGGCAACAGATTAAATCATTAGAAAAAAAAACAATACCATCCTTCTCTGGGAGACAGAAGGAATATTGATAGCAAGAGATAATACTGGTTCATCAGGCTTACTAAATCCTTCACAATCAGAAAAACACAATCTTAAAATCAAATTAAGGTGGTGACACACACCTTTAATCCTAGCACTAGGGAGGCAGAGGCAGGGGGATTTCTGTGAGTTTGAGGCCAGCCTGGGCTACAGAGTGAGTTTCCAGACAGTCAGAGCTACACAGAGAAACCCTGTCTCAAAAAAAAAAAAAAACTAACAAAATAAAACAAAACAAAATGCAAATTAAATCACCCAAATCCGATAGCATTACATAAATTTCTTCTCCATCCCTTTCCACCCCGTAAAAAGTCACATTTATCCAGGCGAGATGGTTCTCTTACCATGCACTTCAAGATCAAATGAACAACTGTCAAATTTATCCTTGTAGGTGACCTCACACCTGTAATTTCCTGCATAGTTCTCTTTGGCCTTGATGATCTGCATCTCAAATGTGTAGATCTGCAATAAAAAGCATCCAGACATACTATAGACTGACTGACCTTTATGGCAGAGACAGGTGCTCACCTTTCAATTGCTTAACAAATTTCTCAGAGCTGGTGTAAAGATAAGACAGTATCTATATCCAGTATGTCTCGGTCTAGAAGGGTGGATTGTGCCCCACAGCTTCTAGACACAGCAAGACAATTGCAACAGAGTGTAGACATAGGAATGATAACCCAGAGGGACAAAAATCTCTCAAAACTAAACTTGTGTCATGTAGCTATTTCCTCTGGTTTGGATCTGATTGTTGCCATTTTGAATCAGAGTAGCTGTGAATCACCAGCTTGAGACAATCACAAGCCTTCTTAACATTCCCTCGTGGAGAGAATGTGGAGACTCACAAGGCCCCTCGTGGTTACATAAACAGTAAGGAATTACTGAGGGAGAGGATAACCCGCAGTGCCCAGCTGTCAGGTAAGCTGCACTGAAGATGGGTGATGCAGCTTTCATGAACCATTCATTGCCCACGCTGGGGTGAAGGTGTTTCATGATGCAGCTCCTGATTCTCTCACGCTGCTGCTGTAGGTGAGCAGCTCCTGCACGCTCCTAGAAATAACCCCAGTGGATTCGTTGGTTCACCAAACTGGACTTAGATGAGATCTTTTTTTTTAAGGTCATTGTCTTAGTTATCTGGGGTGAATTGAAATATACTCCCTAGGGGGAAAAACCATGCAGCAGTCTGAAACAGCTTTCTACCCCCCCCCCCCAGAAGGGATGATCCAGGGGTTCAGGACCGTACCCGAGTTTGCCTCTCAAAGGTCTCCTTTAGCTGGAGGTGCTTCCCAGCTTTGCTGGCCAGATCCATCCATTTCCCTTTGAACCATTTGATCGTGGGTTTTCTAAGAAGGTCTTCAGCCTTGACTTTGGCTACAAAGGTGATGTTTGCACCTAGAAAAAGCACAAAGGACTTAATCTCGGATTTAGAAACTGTCATTTGTCTTGCTTTCAGCAAAAGGAAGTTGATGCGGGTCTGTACGGTAGGGAGCCGGCTTACATTTTCACAGTGGCACAATGGATCAGCCCTGCTTTGTGATAAGTATCCTTGAAGTCTTAAGAAAGTCCATCCGATCGGCTTTGGAAGTTTCTATGTGTGTGTGTATGTATGTATGTATGTATGTATGTATGTATGTATGTATCTCTCTCTATATTTTTTACTGAATAATATATATTTATATATTATATATAATTGTGTATTATATATACTCAGGTTATATATTTATACATATATACAATATATATTCAGATACACACATACACACATTCATTATATATATCTATATCTATCAATCTATCCATGTATATCCATATATATGGATATATATCAGATATATATATATCTGAGAAGTGAACCCTGGGGTCTTGTGCTAAACAAGTGCTCTACCACTGAGTCACATCCCCAGCCCATTTGGGAATTTTGAATCAGAAAAGAAGCCATGAAGATACTGGTGGAAAGAAATATTTAAATGTGCATTTACATCTATGCATTTCCACAAAAGAAATACATGTCTTTATTATTCAAGATGACAGGGTGCCTGTAACGACAGGGCTAGGAGTAAGCTAAACCAGTCTCTTTGGGGTGATTTGAAGAGACTGTGCAGTCGCTGATTAGGCTCTGGGGACATTAGAAACAGTCTGGCCACTAGCCCAGTGTCTCAGGGCCTTACAAGAACATACAAGGAGCCAACATTTCTACTTTTATACTAGGCCTGTAAGAAGAAAGTCTGAGATAGAGTTAGTTATATGCTCATTTGCATGATATCTGGTCAATACCCAAGTCTGATTATGATCATAAGAATTTGCTAAATTAAAACTCAGGAGGTCCTAAGTTCTTCTCTATCTCGGCTTTCTGTTTATTTCCTTCATGGCATGTAGCTTTTGTGGTTATCTGGTTAACTTCTCTTGTCTGTTCCTGTCTTTAGATTATAATTTATGTGGGTTCATATGGTATACTGTACCCAGCACAACCAGGTAGCATGTAATGAATATTTTTGAATAATTATTTCCAAATCTGCACCATCTGTCTGACCAGCTGTCCTTGAGACACATTACATAGTTTATCTAGCACTTGAACAGACTTGTGGGCATCCTAAGCACCTGCTGGGGGCTGGTACTGTCGTAGTGACAGCGGACACCCATCTTCAGAGCTGCTTCAGAGTGCTTCACAGGCAGGCCTCAGTCTTTATTCTCATTTTACCCAAGAAGAAATTGAGGTGGAATGAGGCTAAATGGTCTGTCCTACCAGCAAGAAGCAGAACCAGCACTTTAAACACAAACAAATTGGCTCTCGGGTTCAGACATTGGACTCCCTATGTGCTAACAACTACCAAAATAACTGCCATCCATCTTTGGGGGTTACAAAGTGCATGATATAGTGTTCATGTACAATATACTATTGCTTGATCATAAAAAGGAACAACAGGAGTGGACCTCAAACACGTTATGCTGATCAGAGGAATCCAAACACAACAGACCACATGTTCCATAATTATTCCATCTGTATAAAATAAGAGGGGTAGGTAAATCCATAGAAACAAAGATTAGGATTAGGGAACGGGGTAGTGGAGTAATGGGGTACAAGGTCTCCTATGGGTAACGGAATGGCATGGATGTGACAAATGTTCTCATAGTTACTGAAAACCTCATTTTAAAATGATTTATTTTGTGGTATGTGCAAAGGGGAACGATTCTGGGCCAATACTCACCAACTTTCACTGAACCTGTTTGAGGTTTTTCAACAAACAGGGTGGACAGCTGAGAGTTGGCATTCTGCTTGTCCTGTTCCTCTCCACCAGCAGGTGACTCCCCAAGAGACCATTCTGGAAGTGGAAAGGAAGACACGGATCATTTCAGGGCCAGGTTCTCCTCAGGCTGGCTTACCTGTGTTTGCTCTTCTCTTCTACACTGACTCTTGTTCTTGCTTAATAAACCTAGATCATAATTACAGCATTCCCTTGCCCCCACCAACCACCAGAAGGGAGGGACCGATCTCCATCCTTACAGGGATAGCTCTTCCATGCACAGACCAAGGGACATTTTCTAATTCCTGGAACAGTAAAGCTTGTTGGGTGAGTTGTTAACTGTCTTTGGTGTTCTTCTGCCTGTTCCTCATGATCTACACAGTGAGAGATTCACACAGCAATCTCGGGGTCTTTCCAGATGACTGACTCTAAGGCCAAATCCACACAAGAGAATCTGGAGAAACTAAAAGGCGGGCCACTTTGAGGGTAAACTGCCCAGTGTGGGTCAGACAGCCAAGCCTGGCTTTGTAATTTTAGGTTTCTTGCTGTGCTCAGTGGAAAAATTCTACATAGAGGTCAGTAACAGGGTCATGACCTGCAGGTACAAATTTAAAGAATAGTAGGACTGTCCTGCAAAGAAGAAAACAAACAAATAAACAAAAACAACAGAGAAGACTGGTCGAAGCTTTCCCATAAAGAGAGACAAGCTGAAAAGGAAGCTTCTTTTGTATTTCCTAGTCTGAAAGGAGATGCAGGGGTAACACTGATCAGCAGTCCACTCCAGCATGGGAGGGGAGGGCAGCAGGGGGATCCGGAGTCCAGCCCTCTCTGAGCCAAGTGCAGAGTTCGGCTGTCTGCACTTGATAACTGGGGGAAAAAAAATGCACGGTTCAACAACTCTGCTTGTTAATGTTTCATGAAAAGGAGGAAAGTGCACATTTAATCATTTTAGTTTTCGCGTGTCAATCATGCTCAGTGCTAAGAATTCTACCCACCATGAAGTTAAGTAGTCGCTTGAATACGCATTCTTAATTCCCAAGTTAATGTGAAAGGTGCGTGTTGTGTCCATGATGTTAATGATGACAGTGAGTGCTGATCACTTGTGTAAAGGGTAGGAGAACAAGAATTTTTACTGTCTTGTTCACTCACTTCTACACCCGAGGTGCCTACGCCACTGACTGTCCCTTAAGCAGCCAGTGATGGGACCAGGTTAGGCTCACAGCACAAAGTTGTTGAATGAGTGAATCAAGTAACTTCAGAATTACAGATCCAGCTGACAGGTGTTTGAAAATGTTTTTAGCAATTATATTTACAATTATACACAGATGTGAACTATAACCTCGACACATCCCAGGAGTGGAGACTGATCTCTGTGTATTTGCTAAATGCTAAAAAAAAAAAAAAAAGATATTATGATGTAACAAGAAAGTCTGTGGCCTATGTGGCTGGATTCTTAAATGTGTGTATTTGGATCATGCAAAATTAATTGTTTCTCAATACATTAGTTTTCTTGTACTGGGAAATGTAACAAACGTTTGCTGTAAAAGCTACAAACTGAATGAAACGAGGATTAGAATGAATATGGCTTCAGGAAACAGTCATTAGTGCGTGTGTAAGGTCTGGATGCCTCTCTGGATGCATTTGCTCACCTGAATCTTTTCTCTCCAGGGCCCGACTACCCAAACCTGAAAGGAAAGCGTGATTTGGAGGATGCAGGAGAGTGTAGGAAGGAGGGAAGTGGGGTGACTACCACCTTCTCAGGGTACCCCTAAACCCTATCTCTTTTTGCTATGGAGGAAGAAAACTGCAAGTTGGCTTGAGTGGAAAATCAGTAGAGTCCCAACTATGAAGGACTCTGTTACAAGTCTGTCTTCTTTAAGAACAAAAATACAATTTAAACATACAAATAAGGGTGGAGGGAGCTGGATGTGTAGATGAAAATGGAAGGCAAACATTTTCATCTCTAAACTCATTCATGTCCAAGATCTATCTTCTTTCTCCCTTTCTTCTTTCTTTCTTTCTCCCTTTCTTCTTTCTTTCTTTCTTTTTCTTTCTTTCTTTCTTTCTTTCTTTCTTCCTTTCTTTCTTTCTTTTTTTCTTTCTTTCTTTCTTCCTTTCTAAGACAATGTCTCACCATGTAACTCAGGCTGACCTTGAACTTATTCTGTAGCCGAGGCTAGCTTAGACTTGAGATTCCTCCTGCTTCAGCCTTCCCAGTACTGGGATTATGGGTGTGTACCACCACATCTGGCTAGGAAATCTTCCTTTTCAGAAGTTTCTATTGGAAACCATTATTAATGCCAACGATTCCCCTCTCGCTTCCCCAGCTCTACAGCGGGACAATTCTACAGCAGCAGGACAATTCTACAGGGGGACAATGAACTAATGAGTTAACAGTTGGGCCAGGGAGTCGTCCTAACCTGGAGGCAGGGCACTCGGCGGAGAGGCCTCATCTTCCTCTGAAACAAGAAACAGGAGGAAAAAGTCAAGGAAGAAAGAACTTCATCCAAGTAACCTGAGGAAGAGGATCTGAAAGAGAAGAGAGAGGCTACGCAGCATTTGCAATTGCTGAGGGAGCCGCAGGAGACCGTGCACCTGCGGGTAAACTTTAAGAGCACAGACAAAAACCCAAACCGAACAGAAGGAGAATACAAAAAAAGGGTATGAGCGCTGGGTAATTCAAATGAAAACATAGGTTAAGAAATGGAGCTGTGCCAGAGTTTCTGTGACTGTGAGTCAGTGGGAAAATGATGGAGGGGGTTTCCAAGTTTTTATTTCCTAGCTGAAACCAAGGTCAGATGTTATTAATATATCATATTCATTTAGACACTGACGCGCAAGCTGTTGGAGACTGTTTAAGATCTTGTTTCCACCCAGCAAACCCCAGAGTTTCCCTTCTGTACTTAAGAAGTCAAAACTCAAATTAATAAATATAAATTAATCCATTTTATTAAGTTTAGCCATAATCATCTTCAGAACTTTACAGGCATTTCCCCAAGACTGAATTGGTATTTCCAGTGCTACATAATTGAAAATTTACTCATGCAAATTTATGAATTCCAAAATATGTTGTGCAATCTTATGCTCAGAGGCACTGAATAGCCCCTTTCTGACACATCTGTGTAGCAACATGCGTGCTTTGCATGCTTAAAGAGGCAGTTGGTAGTATTGGAAACACTGACCCTTCCTTCCCAAAGCACGCAGGCTAAGGTTTGAATAAATAATACACATTTTACACTTATCAAAATAGGACCTCCCATGACCTCATACATATAATACAGAAGATCCATGTGCATAAAATGTTTACTAAAAGTAGCTTAAAAATTATGGAGAAGGTAGGCTTGTGTATGATGCATTTGAATATTTACAACACATACTATTTTAGTGACTTTACATTACTTTCAACCAGGGAGGTATCTTACCACTTCTTCAAACAAAATATTATAACTCGGAGCATAAAGGACCCTCCCTCCAGTGTTAGTATTTCAAAACTCCGGAAGAGGTTCACCAGGTTATGAAAATTGGGATTGTTCAGCGGAAACTTTTAGTATCAAAGAAGGTTGGAAAATAGTAGGATTAAGCTAAACATTTATATTTTATTGTGTTGTTTGTACACATTTCACTGGCACGCATGTCAACACCCTCGGTGAGTTCATCCGCACCAGGAATGGACTTGAGGTGACGCACTTCTTAAAATCATTTCCCTTTGGAATTCTCTTCTCCTGGGATACTCATTAACATCCCCCAAAACGTACATCTATAGGTACTTCTGAAATGTAAGGAGAAAGCTAGCCTGGAACTCACGAACCTCAAACTTGACGTCCTCCTGCCTCTGCCTCCTGAGAGCTGGGATTACTAGTGTTCCCTGGATGTTGAAAATCTGACCTTAAGCTCTCCAACCCTGGTCTGGTTGAATTCAATTGGATTGAGTGAAGAAGAAAAGTTTAATTTTTCTTATCTATCATTAAAGGCAGATTCTGTTGCCAGGAGGAAACCATTTAGGCTCTGTGACATTTAACACCTTTTTAATGAAAGATAGAATCTCAAAAATAAAAGAGAGAAAAGAAACAGTGTAGTATGGAAGCCACACTGCCCCTCTCTCTACTTCAAAGTGACTTTGCTGATGAAAATTCTAACATTTCCATTTGGGCTTCCTAGAATACAACATATTCGAAGACAGAGTCTGCAGGCAGCAGGCTATGTCCCCTAGCTGCACAGAAGGGCAATTTAACAAAGCTGTTAAATTTGTTTAACTGTTTGATCACACTGTGAAACTCTGAGACGTTGTTAATAAAATTAACCTTGGGTCAGGGGATGGAGCCAGTGACTGATGGACAGGAATTAGCCATAGAGGGGACGGAAGAGCCAGGAATATGGATAGAGAGACCCGCAGGTAAGAGTAGGGAGGGACTTAGAGATTCACGGTCTTTTTTGGTCTGGGACAGGTGGAAAGACGCTCCTGCTGGGGCTCTGGTAAAAAAAAAAAAAAAAAAAAAAGAAGGTCAGCTGGTCACTCCTCCGCCCCTTCTTGGATCTATCAGGTTTTCATTCCAATATCTGACACCCAAATCTTTATTGGTAATAAAACAACTTAGATAAAAACAACAGCAGACCTTGCTTATCCCCAGGTCATGGGGAAATGGCAGTCACAGAACCATGAAAATTATGGCTGAAAAAACTGAAGTTTCCAGGGAAGAAGTCAGAGCAGTGAGAGAAGGCAGCCATGCTCGCAGCCTTGGATGGATTCCAGTGGGGTGCATAGTCCTCTGCGTTGTGTGTGAGCCCTGCTGCATGATCAGAACCACCACAAAATCCACAGGATGTGTTTGCAGCCTTCCAGACTCTGTTGGGTATGCAATTCTTTCTACCTGGCTGGTTTTGAACTCAAAGGGATCCACCTGCCTCTGCCTCCCAAGTGCAGGGGTTAAAGACAGATGCCACTGTGCTTGGCTTTCCCATAGCTGATTTTAAATTGCCTGTTAATGTAAAAAATAATAATTTAAGTAATGTAAACCTCCGACAAATGTTGAGGCTTTAGAATGAAGACTAAAAGCATATGAAATATACGTGGTTCATAACAAACACCGGTTAAATACTGATATAGTATCTCACCTGATTTAGGCAAATTAATGAATACCTTAAGCAGGGCAATCATATGCAGAAAATATTATTATACATTACTAAAATCAAAACAGCAACAACAAAATATTGGAAGACAGCAACACAGCTAATATTAATTCATCATTTTTGAGTCATTTTATTAACTTACACTTTTTAAAATGTCATATGCCTTCCCATTTTGATGTTTACAAAAACCAATATTCATTTTATTATAAATATGTCTATTTAGTGAGTTTCTTTCTGTCCTCCAAACCCTATTAAATCAATGTTGCATCTTCTAACGGCTCTCTCAGAACTGAAAAATACAGTGATGTGAATTTTGACAAAGTTCATTAATGTAAAGCAATGACATTAGAATACATAGCAAAAGAAAAGTGTGTAAGAGGTGCGTCATCGGGTGATTGATTGACGCCTAAAGGTAAGTCGCTCAAACACATTTAAGCACGTGAGTAAAAACCACCAGGCTACCGTTACTGCGGGTATAAAGGAACCTAAATGAAGAAAATGAATTAATGATTCTTTAAAGGAATTGGATCATTCAGGATAGCACAGGCTAGAATGTCTGCCGATTTACTTCCTCATCTGCCAGCCACACTCGGATCAGGAGGAGGAGACTTCATCTTAGGTTATGTGAGATATTTGATCAACATGGGTTTCACGGGGGACAGTTTAGGTGGTGATGCTAATCCCTGAGAAAAGTAAGTAAGTCTTTATTTTCCTTGCAGCAACTACAAAAAGCAATTGCTTTTCTGGAAGAAAAACAAAAAGCACAGTAATTCTTTTAACTAAGCCTGTCATATATATGTAAATACACACACATACACACACACACACACACACACACACACACACACACACACACACACAC